>QRAM01000182.1:0-26906 GCA_013436055.1 Halocynthia roretzi | reverse complement strand
TTATTCTCCCAATCTTCGCAGCCGTAACGCGGGCAGCAAGTCCTAAATCTCTATGCTATCCATCATTTACTTCTGTAAAAGTCATGGAAATTATTTAAAGGATTGTCTAATTGCACAAATTTCCCGCTCATTCAAGGAAATTGCTGTCTTTCAATATTTAATGAGGAGGAATATCGTATTCTCCACATCATAGCCGGACCAATTTCTTCTGACTAAATGTGAATTCTAGAAACTCTTCTTTCCCGCTAAACTCACGGAAAGTTTTCCATTCCACAGTTCGTTTGTTTTAGTAGGCCCGGCAGATTCGTTTGATGTTAAAATTATCGAATTATTTCATTACCTACATAAATATACAGCTCTCTAAACAAGATCATACCCTGGATAAAGGAAGAAGTGAACTATTCGTGATACCCGAAATAATTGAACCGAAGGCTTATATTATGTATGTAATCCATTATTTGATTATATTTCCGTAGAATATAAGGGAGAAATAGCACGTCATATTATATTTTAGCAGTAAAATAAATCATATCTTTATTCATCTGTTCAATGCCAATTAACGAAAAGTCTAGAATTATGCAAAATTATGAGGAAATTAAACGGCAGAGAATCTTTGGTTTACTCCTACTTGCCAAAGCTAATTTTTTAAGAGACGAGCAAAATACACTTATACATCCGAATGATAACAAACAAGCCTACGGTTACATAACTAAGAGCGAGATAATCAAATAGTTGGTATTGAATATTAGATGTCTTCCAACTTTAGAATATCTGAATTCGACTAAACTGACATTGAAAACTTCGTGCAGTAATTTTCCACGCTGATTTGTCTGCTCCAATAACATTCTAAAGTCCAGGAACTCAACTTTGTCGTCCTTTGAAATGGTTTTGTGGTCGAATATAGGGGATTATTCAAATAGATGGTGTTTCGGGTGTTACTATTGCTATATTTGAACATTCTGTAACTTGAAAGAATTTCATCATTTTCATTCTGGAGATGGTCGCATTCAATACTATAAAAAACTACTAAGAAGTTAAACTAATCACAAACTAAACAATCACTTTGTGTATCTCGTTTCCTTATGATCCAAAGATATCATCTGATCTTTTCTTACGGGTTTAGAATTTAGTTATTTTGACCAATGTCCCTTTTAAGTTCTTTAAGCTCATTTCGTTCAGATAATGAATCCTAGCAAAGTTATTAATTATAATTAACGGCCCTTTTTATCTTTATATCCTAAATATTGTATTAGTGTCTCATGGCTAATCTATTATTGTATTCTCATCTAATGAAAGTAATAGCTAAAGGCACATCACTATAACCCTCATCCGAATAAACTCTAAATACCTCCGTAAAAATAATATCATTTTTCTTCTGTATGTCGAGTATGATGCTACCTTTCGCTCCCAAACTCTGCCATCAGTAAGTTAGGTCAGGCCTACTGTAGGAAATATATAGGCAGGCATGGAAGCCAAGCGAAAGTAGTGTATATTATGGGTAATTTGTGATCAAATTAAACGACAACTGTCGCTTAGTAAGCGTTGTATTGTCTATGCAAATTACTGCTAAATTAAGGTAATTTTGTCGCCTACTGTAGCCAATTACCCGAATGAGACGCACAACAAACACGTAGCCATTTTAAATTGCATCGAAACAATCCTGTGGTTACGACAAGAAAACGTCACAGTTAATTTAATGTTTATGATATAAGGTACAGAAAGCCAATATTGTTCTCATATACTCGCTGTGGGTTGTGGCAGTAATTCAGTCGCTACTGTTTTTTTTAATAAATTCTCAATGTATTTTCGAAACGGGTTTAAATTTATTGTGCGTGCAATATCATGAGGCAAGAATTGTCAATCAGGGAGGCCCCTTCGGGATGGCAAACAATCGGTTTCAGATGGACAATGAGAACGTCCTCAAAATGGGTATTGAATATATACTGAAGTTCAATTTGATAATATAATTTCAGAGAAAGTTGTCATTGCAAAAATGAGAAATTTTCGAGAATTTAATTCTGTATTTCTATATTTTACTTTGCCTTGCATGGAAATTTTATCTCCTGTGCGGGATCACGCTTCGGCAAACAGTGCTACTGACTGATTTCCTACCTGTGGCATTTAAGTAACACACTTTACGTAATTATTGGTTTCGAGTCGATATGGGCGTGGTGGAAGCGATGCCCCAACACGAACCGTAAATATTTTTTACATAACTGTGGTCCTTGAATTTTTTTTAAAGAATCAAAATGAAACGTTCAATTTGTTACCCTCACAGACAATGGGCCTTATGATGAAATCTTGAAGCAGACAATAGGGGCGGATGTAATAAATAAATGTTCTATTACAATGCTTCTATTGAGCTTGAAATCCTACCAGTGAATCTTGAGATAAATGAGACGAAGTTCTTATAAGAGATTTTGCAGAAAATATGTAACTCATCTGATCCATATAATAAGCTAAAGACACCGCAAACTCCACAATATACTTCTTTACTATTCAGGTGAAGATCTGGTTCCAAAACAGACGATCGAAATGCAAAAAAATGTTGAAGCAGCAGATCTTGCACAAACAGCATGGAACAGCGAGTGATATTTTCATGGCTTCCCGGTTAGGATTTCCCGGTATGAGATCCACTTCTTCAATGCATCCAGGAGAATCCGCCTCATCTCTACCGTCATACGTCGGAAGCGAAGCGGGAAGTTTTCCTCCTCACATAAATGGCTTCGATCCCCATTCGAATCAGTTCCCGACCACCGCCCAGCAATCAGCTCCGTGGAGTGTGGGTGATGTGTCACGATTACGTCATATGCATGATGTAAGAAATTCAATGATTCCATCGCACCATTCTTCCTACAGTGCATCTCACTCTGAATTAGCTCATCGTTTCTCGCCGCAGGAAGCGACTATATCGTCCTTACCCATGTCCGCTGGGACAAATAATAATTGGGGCGCATATCCCGATTACAGTAACACAAACAGGGCTGATCTACCAAACACATTTTCTTCTTTGGGTCATGGGCTTCATGGTCACAACATGCAAATGAATTTTTCAGCAGCGACACCTGTTGCTATGGACGTTCATCATGTTAATCAAAGTATGCCAACGTGGCATTGATTTGATCTGATCTGTCTGGATATCGTTTAATAAGTGATTGTGTTACAAACAACTTTGTAAATTGAAAACTTGTATCCGTATCCGTATAAGGTACGTTCCTATCTGTTGAATAATTTGGTAATAAATAATGCTCATCATGTATGTACAGAGTTGGTAATCGAATGCGCATGTATAGTTAGTTTGAAAATTTAAACGTAATCGAAATTTAAACGTAATTTCAACATTCAAATTTTATAAGTTCATTCAAACGTTCCAAAGCGATATTTTCCTAACAATGACCTCAAAAACGAAACTATTTTGGTTGGTGCCAATTACCATTATAGTCATGAAAATCATTACAGCAGTATGAATTTTCGACAGTACTAACTTGTTCCAAAGATTGTGCAGATGTGAAGGGAAGAACAGGTGAGAGTAAAATTCAATGGATACCCGCGTGTAATGGAAATATGTGTGGGGGGTATTTGTCCTGGGCTACATGGGGCTTATATCTACACCCTTATCATTTCTCACCTTGTTCACTAAAAGTTGGATAGGAAGTATCTCGATTGGAGGCACAGAAATGGGACATGGTCGCCTTGGCTGCGAACTCGCCGAATAATTTTTGTTTTTAACCTTCCTAGATTTCGTATTCAAATCTTACTAAAAGAATTAAGTAGGATTTCCCCGCGTCCTACTTACGGCTGTGTAAGCCGTAACCGTCTCCCACGCCGACACCCTTGAGCACGTAAGTCAGATTTAATAATACGAAGAGATCGCTTCTGGAATAGTTTTGTCTGCATATAATAGTCCCCTTCGTAGCATTGTTTGTGACCTGATGTGGAATTATTAAACAAAAATCTTTGTCTCTTCTCTCAGTCGAACACGAAAATCGAATGGAGGCTTTGTGCCTACGGGATTAACCGTTCGACCTAACATTTGAAATAAATGAACGTTTGGGGTTTTTAAGAGAGCTACCCCGAGAACGGTAATAAGCGGCTGACGTTCTGCATTCCTTCCCAACCCGGCCCGAACCGTCAATTATATACAAAGAGTTTATTGAAAGTCAAAGTCGAGATTTACAACGATGACATTCCTACATAGTTTATAAAACGATTTTCTCAATATATAATTTTGTTTTGGATCATACACTGTACAAAGGCACCACCTACAGCCACAAAATCGTATCTTTTATCAAAGTGAGTGAGCACTTCCACCGTCTTAGTATATGAAGTATGTATTCTTACTGTGGGCCCACGACTAGACCTTCAGAGGATACCCTACCTACTGTAACACAGGTCTCGTCTGGGCGTCTTTTGGGGATGGCAAACAGGGCAGTTGCCCCGCTTCGGATCAGGAGTAATTTGGATAATTCATTGTTCTACTGCTGATAGTTCAATCATCTTTGCAGATTATTGGTCCGTTATCGAAAAAGTTTAACTGTTCGTTCGGTTTTATTGAGGATAAATTATCTTTTAATCTATCAAACCTTCAATGAGAAATCTAGAATGTAATTTATATCTATGTTTCGCAATATACGAGTATGAGTCTATATTCTATTGACTTCCGCTGAAATAATCGTGGCTTGCGTCCGTGCCTATATTGTACATGTATTCCCACGGAAATTTACGATATTTACCACGACCTAGATTTTTTGAATATAACTCTGGGAATACGTCACCTTAATTGGTATCAGAGCGGAATAGTATCCTTTCCGTGAAATCGACAATTTTGCGTTGATTGGACTAAAACCGCCGATGGTAATCGGATAGTATACTCGATGGCTGCAATGGAAGGGTAATCGTATAAATCCCGGTATACGGAACGGAGTTTGGCATTAAGTTACTAGATTTAGGAAGATCCGTGGAATTGTTTATGACAGCAGCTATTATCGTTTGCGACTTTCGGACTGTAGAAATTCTTCCTGTCTAGGTGTATGTGTTGTTATGTCGACGTTAGTTCTCATTTCTCATGCATAGATCTCATGGCAAATACATTCGCTTCAATATTTACGGTCCATTACAATAGTAAACAGTTACAAAACGTCTTTCCCACATTAATATTTAATTTTAAAATGCTGCCGTACACTGCAACTAAACACCGTCAACTAGCAAATGATTGATTGACGGCCCTCTGTATGTATACTTAATCTTTCCGCCGTCAAAGGAAATTCCTAGCAGCTGTAACAGGATGGAAACGGCTTTACTTGGAGGAAAACAAGGAACACCTGGGTAGGACTGGTGGCTTCAACGGTGTTGTTTCATTTATTTTCACCAAACATCATTAATATTTATTAATTAATTAACTAACAGAGAAAACCGGCCGATAGGGGGAGATAGAACGAGTTTAATTCGGATTTCATCTCTTCCGCACTTTGATATTCTTTGTTCATGCATTATTGTGGAATACATCTGGAACTACGTGCCAAATTTGACTGTGGAGCCCATATTAAAGATAAATTGAATAATATAGATATAAAAAATACATAGACACATGCAGCATAACAGTAAGTGCTTCGCCGACTTCGAATTTGATATTCAAAATTCAAATTAAAAATTGAATTATATGAAAAAGTGATAAAAACAGTCCTTTCCCCGCATCCCAACAATAACCCATGTCACAGTGCAGTAGATTTGAAGTGGACTTTAATTCCATCGACATTTCCTACCTTTCTCCGGTTCGGTTCTACGACTAGCACGGCCTTTCTCGAAGCAGATTGACCTGCTGTATTATCGAATATACTTTTTTGTTTTCGATGATGCTCGAATTTTCTTACAGTCGGTGTGTTGCTCCTGGGTCTTCCGCCAATCTGTAAATATTCTGTATTCCTCCGTTTTTCTGTGACGTCTGCGACAAATAACAGTAACTGTATTTAGTATGTGATATTGGTATTGTATTACATTCGATTTACAGGTTGAGTATCCTTTTTTCTATTAGCATCTTTAAAATGTGACATATTAGGGAAGGGAACAAAGTCTAAACACGATATCCATTTACATTTCATGATTCAGCTTATACTTCTACCCTGAGTCTAGTTTTATATAAAATTGTTGTACATAATACCGTCGGAAAGGTAATATATCAGTCTCCACCAACGAAGTCGTGTTTATATAAAAAGGTTGCAGTACATGAAATAGGGGAATCTGCGAACGATGATTTACAACCTGTATAAAGCTGTTACCTTTCATTTTTGTGTGAGTCGTCACATCTTGATCAAATATGCTACGAATGTCTTTGAAATTCCTCTGTGGATAGTGGGTTGGGTTGTTACTATTGTTATTGCTGTTTTTGACTCGTTTTTGCCGAGGATACGTTCCATAATTGTCGTCAGTTAATGCGTAATCAACAAAAATTTCTTTGTCGTCTTGAGGAGTAACTGGCCACATTGTATGCCTGCGTGGAGGCGCTGTAGGAGGCCGGTAAATATTTTCCTTCAAGAGTTAAAGAGATATGACGTTAAAATCTGCCAGAATGCAGTTCAACAATTTCCTAATTGTTGTGTTATTAAAAAGTTGAGTTCTCACTCTATTAATTTCGTTATTGAGATCTCCTATACTCGATGATCTTCTTATAACTGGTCGCCTGACTTTACTTTGATTGTACCCATCCAAGATGTGTTGTTCTGCATAATATAAAAACAGTATTGGTGGTCAGTTAGAGCACATTGTAAACTTCGTGCAGATTTGAATTAGAATTTTAAGGCTTTTTTTTCCAATATTTTATTCCAATAACAAATTCAACTTTTTTAGCAACTCGGTCTTTAATATAGTCAGTCAAGATCTGAAATTTCTGTTAGCTGAGATCCTTATCACGAACGTCCACTGAGAAGGACGAATGAATATACTACCGCTTGCATATATTGTTATTACATCTGTGAGTGCGATTGAACTATCAAAGATACTTAGTACCGGCTACTGGCTGCAGAATAGGGCAACTGCCCCGTTTACCACCCCATTGGGATGTTCATGTGCCTTAATCTCTTATTAGTGGCTAGTATTATTGCTATATCATTTGAATCGTTGAATATTCTTCCAATAACATAATACTACCTTTTCTGTAATTCAAATTGACATCTCTTTGATCAGTCGGAGGAGATATGATATTCCATTCTACATATAGATGAATAGCAATTATATTTTGAAAAGTATATTCTATATCATCTCAACTAATATATTGGCAGTAACACCGGTTTGAATTTTTTGTTAATCACCTTTCGAAGGATAAAGCGATCGTAGATCTTCGAAGACAGCGACATCTTGTGACAGTCTACTGGGAGCATATCGAGTATTTGGGACTTTTGGTTTATTCTGATGGTAGACGCTTTTTTGACTGTATTCAAAGGGTGGATGTTTTTTCGTGTGATGAACGTTATTCGCTAAACCTTGATGATGAGTTGTATTATCGTCAGAAAAGTGAACTGACGGTGTCGAATTTGTACTTCGCAATGGTAATTCTGTTTCACTGGAGTCAGTTTGTACAGGGGATTTCGTTTTTAGTCTGTTTTCTTGCTTGCCTCGATTGAGGGGATTCTTTATTTTTAATAACCGTTTAGGAAGATGACGTAGGAAGTTGGATTTGCCGTGAGATTTCCCGTTCGGGTCTGTTATTTCTGTCTAAACAGTCATCAAATAGGCCACATATTAGATTGAAAATGCCAACTATTTTCGTCCTGCATTTTTTTCTAGTGTATTTGCGTCTTAAAAGCGTCTTACCTCATTAAGAATACTAATATCTTCAGTGACAGTGTTACAATCGGGCAGATAACTGACTTCGCTTTGGGCTTGGTGAGTTGCAGCTGGAACCTTCACCAAACGGTCTAACATGTAATATTCTCCAAAATCTGGATCTGTTTCTCCAATGCTCATATCATCTGCCAGTTCTTCCAGACCCATGAATGGTAGAAGGATTTCGTCTTGGGTGACAATGTAGCTGTTGTTTTTATTTTCTGAGTAAAGTGAATATCGAAATCAACTTCTATTGGTTCTATAAATTTAAATTCTTGGTAGAAGCCTGTTGAACCAGTTTCTGAACCGATATTAGACCCAATATTACTTCCTGATTCCCTAAGCAAAGTTAAATAGTGTTGATTACTTTTTTACACTGCTGTGTGTTTGTATTTACACATAGCACTCTTTTTGACAACTAGCGACTGACTGTAGCTGGCATTTATTACGTCACTTCTATGTAACCAAAGGTAGTGAAAAAATTTGCGAGCGCATTGGAGCGGAACTGATGACAAAATCAACGCTGTACATTATTCGAATTTGACGCCACGAGAAGGCAGGTTCATTATTGCTTGATAAAGGATTTTGTAAGATGTTGGAGGAAGTTTTAGTTGTAATGTTAACAGATAAATTTGAACTACTTATTTTACTTTATTTGAATATCAGTGTTGTACGAAAATTTGTTTAATTTTTGGCTGTCTCTTTTCATGTTTAGATATGATTTTATATTCAGGAGAGTTTCGGATAATTCCTAATTACATACAGATCGATTCGGTCAGGTCATTAGAAATCGTGAGTATTAATCATGTTGTTCCTTGATCTTATTTTTATTGTGTGAATGCTAGAGTTGAGCTAACGGTACTAGTTTACTGTATATGAATTTTCTGTACTATTTTCACTGAGTCAGTAATAGAGTAGTAGAGATATTGCTGGATCGTTTAGAAATTGTCGTGATCAGTATTGTATAGTGTTTATAATCATGGTTTCGTTTTGTAATTAGTCAAATGTAGCCATGTACTGATTGCTTAAACGCCTAATCGTCTTAGCGATGCGACAGGGAGTAAATAAGAAACATCATGTTTGAATATGAAAAAAAATGGAAAGAGAGATTCTCGATTGGTGTTAGAAGAGCGTTGAAGATTCTAGCTTTTTTAAACAATGGGTGGGTGGTTATTTTTTTCATTTCTCTCAAAACACAACATGAGCTAGCGTTTAATATTACCTTTATTGTTTGTTTATTATTACTGTTATTGAGGAAGCAGCAAATCGTTTAAGCGCCAACCTACTATTTCTTTAAATTTGATTAAGGTCCTTATAAAAACAAATCGTACACATAAAAAATAATCGTTTATAGAAACTTCTAGACATCGAGGCCGGGCTTCCACACTCGCATATTCCATGTTTCCTTCAGTGTATATTTTTTTATATTTAATAAAGATTTTTAGGACTTTTATCATGGAAGATAGAAAAAAAATCGTTCGTAATACGAGAATTTGAGAAATGTGGTTCAGGGGAAAGGTGATGATCTTCACATAGTTCTCAGTGTTTTTTTTCAGGTATATACCTGCATTTGTATTTGTCAGGATATTCATGAATAATTTTTCAGTACATACCCGTGGTGCGTCCCTCCGGAATCGTTTCTGGTTGCTTTGATTCAAGTTGAATAATTCCAATGTTAGTTAGATTTTGAATCGCTGATTTTCTGGTTGATGGTTTTGCTGGCTTCAAGTAAACATAATGTTTCGTAGCATCCGAACTCCTAATGACTTTTGTAATATCCGTTCTGTATGTAATCAAGACCTATATTATAATCCGATCGTTACTTAATTATCTTCTAAATTGATCACTTAGCTCAAGAAAAAAAGGTTACTAAAAGTTAAAAAAAATGTAGATATTAAGAATTTGATTTTGAACCAAGAAATCTGAAATATCGCAAACCTGTTTAAAAGTGCCAGTTTTTCGAAAAATCCTTTTTGAAATACGACCGAGTTGACTATTATATTATTTGTCACCATTTGATTGGCTTGTTGCACAACGCTCAAAAACACATTGGCATTTCCAAGACATCCATACAGTTCTTCGCTTTGTTCGTTGCAAAGAGAATTCAGTTGTTCGTGTAATGAAAGCTCACGTTCTTTAATAGCAGCCAAGAACTGAATAAATTAAATTGGGAATTAACTTATTATTTATTAGTAAGATAAAGGTAAATTTGTAAATCTAATGTAGAAATAAAACCTCAATACTATGATGAGGATTATCTGCTCGTTTTTTTGTTGTGTACATAAAACCCTATCAATCATTTCAGTCTTATTTATTATAAGCTTTTTAGTGATGCCTGAACCCTAGCCCTCAAGGTTGTACATAGTCAGAGTAAGTGAACGATTGGATATCGACCCTTTGTATAAGTTTTTCATACTTGTATTGTAACGTCGTGCAAAGCCTCTTTGATCTTGTGTTTGATTTCGTTTTTTCTGTGTTCAGATTTTCTCAAGGCCATCGTCATTTCGTGAACACTCTGTGATATTTGTTTTTCTATAATGTAAATACGGTAGAAACTCAATGGATTTAGAAACTTACTGGAAATGAGTGAAAAACATTCCTTCTGTGATCAATCACTTTGATATCGTAAAATCTAAATATTTACTCTGGTCCTTCTCTAATCGAAAGTTACTCGTTCTGGTGGCCATGTTATGTTATTATGATAAATCTAATTCAGAATATTGATATATATATATATTGGCCAATCGTCAAAATAACATATTTATATGAAATGCCTGTAAAATGTAATGCATCTACTGTAATAGAGATTGCTTAGAACGGCGTAGGTAACACTTTGCCTGTTACTCAAGCCAACGTTCCGTGACCTCGGTACCCTGCGCCTACACTCATTACGACACATATAACTTGCTAACAAATGGATTATAAATACGCAGTTTGCAATAAAGATTATCACTTTATAAATAGTGCATATGATAATAATTTATTCTGAGAAAATCGATTTTAAGTGAAACGTTGAAGCAAAATATTGCATAATAGAATTTTCCTACTTGCAGCGCAGGTTCATAACTATTTTTTCTCTCAGTAATAGTAATACATAAGGCTATATATAAAATATAATCATATTTCAATTCTACATACCTTTCCATTGAAGCATAGTCCGGCACCCTTTCAATGCTTCCTGAATATGTGGCAGATACGCATGTAACGAAACGACAGTGTGAGAATCATGTTCTCTGTTAGCAGCGCATGCATCGCAAAACGATAAAGAGCAAGTCCGGCAAAAATGAGTTACTGCTTTATCTGTAAAATAGTTACAATTGATTTTTTTTAAATGTTTTGTTATACAGAAAAGCGTGATTTAAAATTCCAAGTTCTCGAATATGCTTCAAATTGTGTTACGTGAAAAGTTAATCAATCCACATAGTTGAGTTGTAAAATTAGTTTATTGATATGTTCTGCACAGGATAGCTTCTTTACTGTTCTGGCTACAGGTTCTGTAAGGTCTGTGTAAGTTGTAACTCACCATTGTGACTGAGACAATATTTTCGTCCGCTAGCTCGTTTTTCAGAAAACAAATTTATGAAATCGTGAATTTTGCAACCGATTTTTCTGCAAGGATGTGATTCTTCGCATAGCACACATAACAATTCATTGCACAATACACATAGTGTTACATCACGTAGAGGACATTGATCTCTGCAATTCGTACAATACATCTGTTCCGGATGCATTTTCCGTCAAATTTATATTATTTTCTTTTTGTTTATCTTGTGTTAATTTGGCACTTTAAGATAGTTTGAATTCCAGATTCTTCTGAAGATATGAAAACAGTATACGAACAATTAAGAAACATAAACAGTAGTAAACAACATTCGTGTAAAATAACATATGGAATCTGAGTGATGTAAGTCTTTCAGACATTTGGTCGATTATTTGCTGAACTTAGAAAGAGGGCTGATCTCTCTCTGATATAAATATATCTATATCTTTTGATCTGCAAGTTTTCTGGAGTTGATTTTTCTTAATCCTTTTATGATATTACTGTCTTAAGAAGTCTACTATTTTCAACTCACACGTATTTTGAACGATTTCGTCTAACTAACTCTAATGCTAATCCAACTTTATTGCTTATACCACGAAAAAAAAATGATAAGCAACTACTGCTACGAAGACTTTGCCCATCACAATAAAAAACTTATTTGCTCAATAGAACGAGTGGATTTTTGAAACCGGAACTTTCTCTTATTTACGATATGGGAGTTATTATAATATTTTCCGTAGACAAATATATTTCACCCATTCGTGATCGGATTTGCGATTAAACCAGCGACCTCATTGTCTTTCTGTTGACTTTGGAATTTCGTATAAGAGAACTTAGTCAGTTGCGTTATAATCGCACCTGGTGTGGAGCTCACCCAAGACAAACGTTTCTTATGACAGTGGCCATAGCTAATCTTCCAGCATCTAACTTGAATCAATTGATTAAATTATGTACCATGAATAAATACAGGAGTGCCGATGAATCAGCACGTTTAAAATAACAGTAAATATTCCAGTCGTACCAGCGTTCATTCTAGGCAAATAACTGGCTTCAAAAAACATTTCTTTATTGCATTTCTATTCATTTCTATTTAAATTTCAAAGTTATAGTCTGAACAAACTCAGTACTGAAGTAGAATAAAAAATTCTTATTTTGATGATATGATGTAATGATTGCACTTAAAAATGCAAAATAAATATACTTTCACTGCAGCTACAGATGAGAATCGTACTATATTGATTGCAGTAAATTCATGCTAGATTTCAGACTCTTAAGTGAACGGATGTTATTTGAGCATGAATAGAATGTATTTGTACGTGAGGAATTTTCAAAATTTAAGATTGGTAGATTCGAACTGTTTAAATACCGACCAGATACTCAGCATATCCAAGAATTGGCGACAAAAATAAATCCCGAGTATCTACTTCACTACAATCTTTGAAATTTCTGGTGTTATATGCATATTATTCGGAAAGGGACTTTGAGGTCAAAGAATTTCAGAAAGTAAGGAGTGACATTCTGAAATTTGGTGAAAGTGGGGACAAAAAAGGTTGAGAACCAACGATTTGGATAATATGGTTTATCATTTGCCAACTTAGATGTTTTGGACTATACGTTAGTATTTAATGTTATTCCGATTCCTACTGCTTCATTTAATCACATATAACACATATATCTTAACACAAGTAAAATAACAAAAATATACTGTCATGTTATTCGTTATAAATAAAGAAAGTTTTCTATAATTTACTATCAAACAAAAATATTGCTTATTATAAGAGAAATTGTATGCATATCACTCTTTTATGATTTTGGTTTGGAAAATCACCTCGAATTCTTAAACCCATGATTGGGGTTTAGCATCATAGTTCAGTCTACGTCGCTATCTTCTTGTGAATGCGCTTCCTCAATTTCGTTGATAATTCTTTTTCCTCTTGTCTCAGGAAGTGATAGTGCTAATACGCCGGCAATTCCGCTTAATAATCCATAGCCTAGAAAAGGGATGTCTGACCCGGAGTTCACCTGTGTATATTGGGTTAACAGCGATGTAATTATAATCCTCCGTACAGGGACTACTATTGTAAAAAAAACAATGGCGTATTTATTCAGGAATGCATGGCATTTAAAAATTGAAATAAACCTATGAGAATTATGCCAGTACATATATCAGAAATAGCAATAATACATCGAGGATTAGCGATCAATATGTAACCATTGCCATCACTCCTAATACCATTGCCAACCCTCAAACAAAAAAACCATGTTCCAACCACCATGGTCAGAAACCTATCTAGATGGACTGAAACGCCACTGTTGGCGTTTATCCGCTTTTACTTATAGAATGCATCACTGTAAAAATGATTACAAATACAAAAAACCACTTCAGAAAACCACCACTTCACTCACAGTGTAAGTCGCCATGAATGGTGCAGCCATACTGCCGAATCTGGCAATAGTTGACATGCTACCAAGTCCCACGTTCCTTACGACCGTAGGGAAAAGTTCCGGCGTGAAGACGTAAATTAACGTAAAGCAGCCTGATGAACTAATTTTTGAAACCATTGACATGGATAAGCGAATCCAGGCGTTTTCTGTAATGTAAAGCAGTAAACAATAATTTAATGACAAGAATGTATACAGCTATATACAGCTATCGCTTGATTAATGGAAAACGAATTAATTGAATATTGTACTTACGGTGAATATTATTACTCGCTCTATGACATTACAATTTTTCTCAGAATGTCAATTTCAAAATTATATTACGAAATATGTATATTATGTAGAACAGCAATTAGAGGAATTTAGTCAGTGAAGGCTGGCGCGTATTCTACTTTTTCGTTTTTGTATATAATTGTTCTTATGGAGCTATAGCTTTTACTGTTTTTCGGCATACTTTATTACAATGAAATCGGAAATGTCTAAACATCTAAACATATAGTCCAAGTCTAAAGTCTAAACATTCCTTCTTAAAATCCTTGATGATACAGAAACATCTAGGTACACAAATCGAATATCTGTAGCGTTGTGATTGGATTTCGGTGTACGTTAAATATTCCCACGCTAATTGAATACGCATTATTTGAGGGATTACCGTATATTTTTGTGTGACGAGGACAACAGTGATGATAACATAACCGTATAAAGTACCTAACTGCAACAATAAAAAACAGGTGGGTGACTTCTGCAAAGAATAAAAAGCTCAATGAAAAAGAACATGAAAAGCTCTCGTACATGTAATGCTTTCTTACATTTATATTTCAATTATAAAAGTTTAAGGCCAACTTTTCCAGTAAGAATATAGGAGTTATCTAAATTTGTCAAAAATTATATTTTAACTATTGTTTCCGAGATATTATCATCATACCTTCTGTATTTGGTACAATATACATAATGAATAAACCAACGCCGCCTAAGAACATCAGTCCAGCGAGTGTTTTTCTTCGTCCGCACCTGCAATGTTAAAAGATGTTTTATGTCATGTGGTCATATACAAACTATGAGGTGGCTGAAGGGGAATAAGCTCAAGAATAATCCAAAGTTAACCTGTTTTAATTGCACGTTAACATTTCACGACCATATTCTATTAATGGAAGAATATTAGTTCTGCCTAGTGTAGGAATAGCACGTATCTAAATCATTCGTTGAATAGGTGTACTTCTGAAGTGGATATATGAGACCTACTTGAAAGTTAACCAGAGCAAAGGATTCAAATTACGGTGTATCAAAGTTGAAACCTTCGAAAATCAAACGGTTTAGTTTAACTGAATAGTGCTTAGTAGATAAATATAGATATGGAAATGTCATTTTGATATGTTAATAAATATGTTAGTAGACACACTACCGCCTGGGCAATTTTACTATTTTAAGTGTTAAAATGTTTTACAACAATATATACAGGCATGCAAAACTTGTATTTGTTGACTACCATCCGGAATAACAATATGGACCTGATCTCTGAGTTTACATTCTAAATTATTGAAACAGATTTGAATAATTACATAAAAATAGTGGGAAACACTGGTCCAACTCAAAATCATTTGTTTTTCAAGAAAGAGGATAATTTGAGGTCCCTAGAGTTCAAATCCGAAAGAAATAGATCACATCGTTCGAGAAATCTATACTACGGTTGCCTGTGACATATAACTAACTCATTATATAGTATATAGATAGTGGCTTTGCTTTTTATATAATTGTGTTGTACATTAATACTTTGGAGTACTGAACAAGTAAAAGATTGCTTACCACTTCTTTTGCATAAAATATAAATAGATAGGAACGGATGGTAATTGGCTTATCGTTGACATGGTGAGGGCGAGATAGAAATTTGGGCTAAAAGATGCCGCACCAAGCGTGATAGCGTAATAGACGAAGCTTGTGGTGAACCTGCAAAACATTTTAGTATTTTTCTAGTACTCTATAATTAATAGTCAAAAATAGTCATTATATATGTTGCTCAAGTTTTTTCCTCATATTATATACATACCATTGCACGCTTAAAATTAAAACACGATATCGAAGAACCGGATATTTTACCAAGTCCAGAATTGAGTTTTTAACGCTCTTTTTATTGGGCTTTGGAGAATCAACTTTCTCCTTGTCCTCCTGCAACGTTTCGTATTCTGAACAGAGTAGTTTGGGTCAGAAATATAAATATTTGTCCGAAGTTCCATTCCGCAGAATTCGCATTTGCTTACCTGTTTTGGTTCCATTCAGCCTTTTAACCTTTGCAATGGAACATTCGGCTTCCTTATATCTCTGCTGTGAGTACAACCACCGCGGGGATTCTGGGACTACGCTAATATTAAACATATATGTTAAAAGGGTGAAAAAAAGTGGATATCTGGTAATTTTTTCACTCGGAATTCTTTTTGGGAATCACCATTGTTATCGTGTACAAATTGTCGGGAAGTCTACTGTGACCTTGGTGAATGTGGCATGCTCAAGGACATGGAGGTGGCTCTTAGGATATTCGAACTCCCGCAACCTCTCTGAAATAATCGTCGCGCGGAAGATGAATATTTTCTTTTAAATATTATTGGTTGAATTTGGTACGATTTCGAGCTTGGCTCGGGATGAGGTTAATATAAATTTAGATTCAGAGGCTGTAGTTGAAAAAAAGTGGGGCTGTCTTCCTTACCAATAAAATAGGAAGCCGGGCAAGCCAGATACTGCCATTATGATACAGAACGTTCGCCAGTCCGGAAACCGATAACCAATCAGTATGAACATCAGTAAATTAATCGTGAACGATAAGCTTCCAACTGCACCTATATGTTGATAAAAAGTAAATTGGTATAAAATAGTATACATAATGATATATAACAGCGGAGTAAAGAAAAATGAGTCGTAGAAACCATAATGTTACCGAATTTGTAAGCGAAAGCAATTACAGACACTCCTCTCTTAATGAATATATCGTTTAACGATCCCTCAAACTTACAACCGTTAGATAATGTTTCCATTGGACGTGGATGAATTTCATTATTCAGGAAATCCATTTAATATAAAACTAATACTAATCTGATAACTAATAATAATAATATAATAACTAATACAATATCTGATGATAGAGCATGGCCGTCAAGAGAGGAATACCATTGTTTCGTAAACATTATTAAACAGTAATCCTAGTTCCATACCGTTGATAACCCACAAATTCGCTGCCGACATCTCCTGTAGCCAAACGTTGTTAATAACTCCCAAACCGCCTATTATGAATCCGGCGATTACCCGACAAGCAGTCAGTTGCTGCCAGTTCTGTGTGAACGCTGAAACTGCTGATATGACGATTAGTCCGATGAATACTGCATGTAAAAAGTTTATTCTATAATTAAGCTAACAAAGTTCATTTAAAACTTTAACCCAGTGGTATTCAAATAGAGGCCAAAATTCTTGGGATCACGTGAACCAAGCTGTATATTGGCTAGCAACAGACATATTTTAATGGAACAAATTAAAAATCCAGTCGTTGAATATTTTATAATCTAACTTGTACTAAAGACTGTCACTGCCAGAAATTGAAATAATGCTATGAAAACTTGATATCTAATTCTCATTAACTCCTATTTTAACGTTTGTCAGTTGTCTAGATAAAAATATTGAATAACAAGAATGTCAATTGTAAAATAAGCGTCTAACGAAAATAAAGAACTATGGTATCCCTGAACGTTTTAATAAAGGATAAGTTGTTTAAATGAAGGATTGTCTAGTTGTCAAGGAACCATAGTAATGCTCATAATATATATTGTACTTGGCTACCAAAGTCAAAAGACCACTGCTTTAATCTATTGAGTACTTCAATGGTTCACTTACATTTCCAGCTAACGCTTTTTCGTCCGTACCGGTCTGATAATTGTCCGAATATTATTGTTCCGACCATAAAACCAGCGAAAAATATTGCCTGCAACATGCCCGGAATCCAGCTTCTGGCTTCGGTCAAATCCCACTGTAGGAATTGAAGGAATACGTACATTATAAAATATTTATCCGGTACAAGGTACTCGAAAAGCACGCGATATGCTTTACGTATTGCTGTTCTATACCATACTAACTATACCTCTGTAATGATAGATTGAGCATTTCGTGCGTATGGGTTGTAGTCAAATGCTGTGCTAGGCGGAGCAATGAACATAATCAGTAGAACTTGTGGTACATGGATGGTCTGACAATAGAAACATACACAATAGTAACTTCTTCTTAGTGTTGTTCATACAGTATATTAATTTTACAGGGATATACAGTGGTTCTGAATACAGTACTGTAACACTATATATGGTACAACATGTTGATAGTAACTTAGCCAATTAGAAATGCTCGCTGTTCACTGAGTAATAACATTTCGCAGTAGACATGAGATACTGAATAAGAAGTTTTGACTATATATTCTATTTATACACTCACATGACTCTATAGTCTATCCCATTCCACTTTTTACCTCGCTAATATCATATGTGTATATATCAAATTAATACGTAGTAGAATAGAGGTTTATAATTGAATTTCTACCGCAAGGACCGAAACAAGTTCCAACTACCGTGATATAACACCATAACTTATCTACCATTTTGCACATAATTAATACTGAAATTCTCTCTGGAGAATGGTTGTAAATCTGTATTAGCCTAGAGTATAAAAATCTTGATATACCTCAGTAAGGATGTAAAGAAATACAATCAGTATGTAGGATCGTTTGCAGGCCGAATTCATTGTCTTGTTTATTATTTCGTCGATGGCTGAGGCCATCCTGCCTCTGTCAGATACACTAAAACAGTCTAATCAAAGTCAATGTCTCAACTAACTGAAAAAGCCTGAAATAGCGTATGATTAGAATAGAATCAGTCCATTACTTAGCTAATCAACTAATTAGTAGGGTACGCAAGCTGTCTAATGGGAATTTCACTGATACTCTGGTAGTTAGCCACATAACATGTCACAGACAATTCTTCACAGCTACTACAGCATATTCAATGGTTTGAATATAATTGATCACTGTTCGCTTCGTTTTAGCGACATCATTATATACGCACAGCATTTCCGTTAATGAATTGCTGTATAGCAAATGATTACGTGATTCAAAGCAGTCTGCGCATATGGCCTGAAGCTATTATGTCCGCGAAGTAGCATAATAAGTAGCCACTCGAGCGCGAGCGTGTGAATGAAATCGTTCCTTCCTGACTATAATAGACATAAATTGTTTGTTTTATTCCCCATTTACCACAAAGGGCAGCTGTAACACTCGTGGCGACCGAAAACCGAAATATATCCACTTTTAAGTACCACCTGATTTACCATAAGCTACTTTATTTATCTTTGTGTAGGAGTTACATGTAATGCACATTATAGACCCTGTGATCCAGTGTGGCTTGGCACCGTAGGGGCTTGGGCTTGGGCACCAAGCTTGGGTACGAGAACAGCACTAGCAAAGTGGGAGAAATTGTTGATTTAGAGTTTGTTGTTAGTAGAACTGTATCATTTCTCCATTATTCTAAATAATATCAATGTGATCACTCAAAAAGATCAAAGTACAATGCGTAAAATCAACTGAAACGTTTGAAGACATCTGTTCCAAACAAACTATCTGTTAATCATACGACTATAGGCTTCTGAAGCACAATCTCCTTTTCACATTTGTATTTATTTTGGCTTGTATGTCTCTTATGTCTCCACGTCACTACTATATTCCATGGGCATTATATACTCGTCATATTTATATTACTTCTTTATCAAGTCTTCAATATCTCGTAGTTCGATGGAGATTTTTTCATCAGAAAATACCTTTCATCACAAATTCGTTCTATTTATCACGCCTCATGTATTGTCTAAGTCTACTAATAAATTTACCATTAGCGCCTGACCTAATTAGCATTTAGCAGTGGTCGATAAGGGCATGTTAACAATTAAAGATAATTATATATGTGTAAATATTTGTTATACTTTCATGATAACCTGGCAGATAGGAAAAATTGTAACTTGCGGGATATTCGTCAACAATTTATATAAAATCCATTGGGAGGTCCATTGAGCTACAGCCGCTACAGACTTATTGAAATATACCTTAATCTTGCATATAATACCAGGTGTCAGGATGCGTGCATGATCCACTGCTCCACCTAACATGGGCGTGATTCATTCTTATTTATTAGATCTAGCACAGTGTGAATTTTATTACGTTTTCATGTAATATTTGGCATTTTTCAACAATACTACTATAACAGGAGATATCAATAAATGTTCTTGCTGCTTCTATATTTCCTTTGTTTATCATAAGCAGACTCTACTAAGCCCTCTACTTGTGTTTCGTCCTTCTCTTGCTCGTAAGCATCCTCTATCGTGTTAATAATTTCTTTGCCCCTGGTCTCTGGAAGCATAAGAGCTGTAACTCCTGCGATTCCACTTAGTGTCCCATAAACTAGAAACGGAAGAGCTGATCCCGATGTCACCTAAAAAATACCAAAATAAATAAATGTTTGAAACAATTACCCTTGAAGTTATGGTTATGATAGTGTAGCCTATATCATTTGAGTCCTTATGGCCTGGGATTAAATGTGAATGTTGAACATCGATTCATTGGAACAATAATTCGATCTTAAGTTCTAAACTTTTGTCTAGAAACTTATAAGAAGTCATGTACAGATTCTTACAGTATAGTTCGCCAAGAAAGGTGCAGTCATGCTTCCTATTCTCGCTATGGTAGACATGCTACCTAGACCCGCGTTACGGACTACTGTGGGAAATAATTCGGCTGTGTAGACGTAGATTAATGTGAACCAACCAGATGCGCCAATCTTTCCGATCATCGACAAAATCAATCTCATCCACTCGTTGTCTGTATAAAAAAAAACATTAATGTGATTAAGTTAACTTAGATCGCAAAAACATACGTGCCATATACTAGAGCAGGAAAAAAGTCGTGAAATATATTTTTTTAAGCTTCTATAATTGGTCTTAAGTAATTTCTTTTACTTTGAATAATGTAGTGGCTCGAACCCTAACGTGTGAAACGATAGTGATGCATAGTATATGATGATATTACCTTTAGTCTGCGGTAGAATGTAGATGCCAAATAAACCAATTGCAGTGAGGGAAGTCAATACTGTTAATGTGCCTCTTCGTCCGCACCTGTAACACACGATTATATTATATATAGCTCACATATTATTCCTTATATTTTCCATAAAATAACGGTGTCACTGTCACCAAAATAAACTCACCATTTTCGTTCCATGAGGTAAAGATAGAGTGGAGTCACAGGCAATTGGCTGAGAGTTGAAAGTGCGAAAGCAAGATAGAAATTGGGGCTGAATGACCCAGCACCCAGCGTGATACAGTAGTAGATAAAACTTGTGGAAAACCTGTAAATGATAATAAGTTTCAATGTAAGACTTTCATTTACCTTATTAAGTGTCTTCTTAGTTGATTGTATATAGGGGCTTGTAAAGTAGACACTATTTACACTATATACCAAAGGAGTACATGTTAGGTGCAGTTTGTTGTAATTTACATGTAATGCCACAGAATTTGTTGATTAGAAGATAAATCAGCTTGAATTTATTTTTCATTTGATATTATTGTAAATTTATTACCCGATGTTTAGGCAGGGTCGGAATTTCAGTGCTTATCATAGACGCTATTTTTTGTAGGAAATGTAGGTTATTTTGTGCTATTTAAAACATCAATGGCAAATACGAAATATATACTATTTTACAAACTTTAACCCGCTATCTATAAATTGTACTAATCTTTAAACAAACGGGCATTATTATTGTCTCGCGACATTTATTCCAGTAATCATTTCGACTTGTTATTAAATGTAATCATGTAGCATACTTACCATTGAAAGCTTAGTATCAGGGCTCTGTAGCGAAGTACGGGAAATCTTACGATGTCAAGTATTGAATTTTTCACATTTGGTTTAGGTAAATCAATATCTTCTCGTATATTGTTTGATTCAAGTAGCTCATATTCTGTAAGATAACACTGTTGAAAAGTTGTTTAGGTATAAATAAGTTATTTTAAAATAGTTTCACTTCACTGCTAGCTTGCCATATTAAGCACAGATTTTAAATGTTGGTTTCATTAGTGCCAAGAAGGTTACCTCTAGACTCTAGAGGAAGTAGATCCGTTTAACGTTTTAAAATAGCCTTTGTAAACGTAATAATTTTCGGGCAACTGTGCTTTCATTCCATGCATTCGGCATTATCATAAGAATTATTATCAGCAGCATACTTGTTTGAGTACTTCCATTCATTCGAGCGATGAACTGAACCGATTTTTTTGCTTCCTTATTTCTGCCCTTAGTAACCAACCATCTTGGGGATTCTGGAAGTATCCTAAAACGTTTTATGAAAGCAAATTCTTATCCAGATTCGAATTCCTCCGGGAATTGAATAAAAAAAACATGAAAATCTTACTCACAAGTAAAACAGATAAGCCGGTAAACCAGCAATTGTTACCACCAAGCAGAACGTTCGCCAGTTCGGTATGTAATAGGAAAGTAACAATGCAACGAACTGCGCAACTGATACTATAAGGTTGCCAGCTGCACCTGTATATAAAACGATTTTGAGCGTTGGTTCACTTTGGTCAGACGCTTCAGGCAGGGCCTGCCAAGCTAGTTTAGGCATTCTTTTGATTAAACAATAGTCACTTATATCATGTGAAATGTGTATATGACATGAACTTAACGAAAAGACATTGAAAGTTGGTTTCGATATCCAGATTACATCCAAGATACCATTACTACAGAATCCAATTTTTAAAAACCCGCCTTTTTCCGGGCGCATCTTTCATTTTACCCTACCAACAGATACTAGCTGAAGTTTATCTCACTCACCATTTACTACCCACATATTTCCTGCAGACATTTCTTGTAATAAAACTGTATCAACAACGCTCAGGCCTCCAATAGCCAGTCCTGTAATTATTCTGGTTATCGTCAATTGTTGCCAGTTTTGGCAAAATCCCGACGCAAGGGAGCCGACCATAAGTAAAGTATATACTGCGAAAAACATATAATTAATATATACTCAGGTAAATCTCTGGAATAATATTGTGTAAAAGTGTGTATTGAATTAGGTATTCTTACTTTTCCAGCTTATTCCTTTCCGTCCGTATTTGTCAGATAACTGACCAAAAAGAACGGTTCCAATCATAAAACCAACAAAGTGTATAGACTGTAGGAAGCCTATTATCCAGTTATTCGACTCAGTAATATTCCACTGGAAACAATTTCAAAGTTTCCGTTAATAGCGATTATATGCAATCAACAAAATATATTTTAGTTAATTTATAAAACTTTACTCTACTCTCGTCTAATTGATATTTGATCAAAGTTCATCTTTAGAAATCAAACAATATACCAGATAATTTGTAAATTGTGTTATACTTGGCATTCAAAGTAAATAGTTATTAGCATTTCAAATTGGTTCAAGGTTAACTATATTCAGTTGGAAGGAAAATCGTATACTTTATTTTGAATTATTGGCACCCTAACAAATTCTGGCCTATCTCTATAGGGTTATTATCAAGCTTAGTTGTTGAATGTTTATATCAGCCGTTCTCAACCCCTTTTGCCTGATTTCACCGATTCACACCAAATGCCATTCCCCTCTTTCAAGGTTGTTTGACTCAAAAAGTATATTTCGAATATTATACATATCATGCAACAGTTTGAATCTACCAATCTGCTATCCCAATCCGCCCCCAAAATGCTGAAATTCATCACTGAAGGGAAACTATGTTATACATACCTCTGTAATGATAGTTTGAGCGTTATTAGCATTAGGATTATAGTCAAATGCAGAACGTGGTGGAGCTATAAACGTGATCAAGAAAACTTGTGACGTCTGAACTATCTGAAATGCATTAGAAACAAATAACTTCAGTAGTACAATATCAGTGTTTGGTACAAACAAAGCAGTAGTACAATATTAGTTAGCAGTGCCTTATATAATTGACTATAAGACGTGGCTTTAACCTAAAAAGTACTCCAAAAATAACAAGTCAGTTATAAAAAATGACAAAGGAATTATTTACTAACATTTTTGTCTCTAAATTGACCTCATCTTGTACTATAGATTGACTTACACTCGAGCACATAATGTAATTGCTTCCAGTATTACGTACAAAGTGTTATGAAACTTACCTCAAGCAATATATAACCTGACATGACCAAGAAATAAAACCGTTTGCATACACCATTCATCTCCTGATTTATAATACTCGTAATTTCTGTCATTGTAGCTGGTTTAGTAATATCATTCCTTTGCTATTTGTGGCAGTGTACCCTGCTAATGTTGGCCAAAAATCTACTTGTTGCTGCAACGCAATACTTATTCATAGTGTGCGAACGTTGTGCGTAGACTGGTACAGTAAAATCATATATCGATCAGCTCGTTTTCATAGCCTAAAGGAAAATAACATGTCACGTCATACTTCCTCTGTAAGACTCCGACAGTGTATGTTCTGGTACGACTTTTCGCTCAACTAGGATACAGGCTGTTAAAGCAATAGAGTTTCTACTTAGTATACTACTTACCAGATAGATATACTACTGTACATCGTTTTCCATTCAAGCTGAATTTAATTAAGTAAATGAAAACTATGTATATCTAACTGAAGTTCAGTCAAATAGTGCTATACAACGAAATGAATCCCTTGCTCGAATAGTCGACAGACAGAATGAATTTTAAGAGACACTGTAGTTTTATAGTGCATTTCCTCTCTCTCTCGTCCATATTTTCCCTTGTATTTGCGATATCGAAGTGAATTTTACCCATGATTAGTATTACCCGATGTCATTATTCATCAGATTTATCCCACAATATGCGCCGGTCACCCCCAGCGTGAATCTTATAGTACTATTCACCAAAGCTAATGTATCCTTGGAGGCGATATGTACTATGTTTAAGGTTGAAGCCTATAAAAAAAAGTCGTAAACTTTATTTCTTTTGCGTTTTTTTCTTGTGTGTAAAGGAAGAGTGGGCGACTGGGTTCTTTAATTCTGTGGGCGTATACCAAAATCCACACTTCGTTGGTAATAATTTGAGCATTTCAAAAGAGCTCAGCGTTTTCTGGATTGGGTGCGTTGTGCGTTGCGATTACTCGTAATCTCGATGTGTATACTAAAAACATGAAAACATTACCGAAGCTTGAGTTTAAACTACACTTCAGACATTTTTTGCATTGTTTCGAATACATTATCTTATCTTAGTACTGTACATACAAAATTTTATAATACGCCACACAAAGCACATTATTCCAGAATAAACACGACTTTTGGGTCATGCCTCTTGAACAACGTCTGCCTATTGAATTATCTGTTTCAAAGCACCAAATAATACTTAAAATAGGTCAAGCTGGTTTATTAAATGTTCTATCACAGTAAAATAATCCAAAGATAAAAGGGGTATTTTTATTGCACCGTAACATATTCAAGTAGCACAGAATAAATATAAATATATAAAAAACTTTGTGAAAAGTTACAGGTCGTTATATCCCGGCGCTGTTTTTTTCTTCACATTCTTGTTGAACGGCATCTTCAATTGTGTTAGTGATTTTTTCACCTCTTGTTTCTGGAAGAATCAAAGCTATTACACCAGAAATGCTGCAAAACCCACCGTAAATAAGGAAAGGTAGCTGAGATCCAGTTTCCATCTAAAATAGAACCAGTTTTAGAATGTATATTGTGATATCGTTAGAAAAATTAAAGTTAATATTCTTACAGTGTAGTTGGTCACGAATGGTGCAAGCATGCTTCCCACTGGCACACGTTGACATTCTACCCAATTCAACATTTATCCCTACCGTTGGATACAGTTCTGAAGTATACACGTACAGTACTCGAAAGCAGCCATAAGTCCCTATCTTTGCAAGCATAGAAAGAGATAGTCGATTGGATGCATTTTCTGTAAAAACAACGACTTTGAGGGTTTCCATACTGTATACTACATACTGTATAACTTAATTTCAAGAACGGCCTTGTGGAATATTCGTACAGCGTTGAAAAATAAATATATTTTCTTATTTACAGTACTGGTTGAAGTAAGTTTTATTTACCATTGCAAGCCAAGTGCTGCAGACCTATATCGCAAAACGGGATATCTGAATAAATCTAGGATGGAGAATACGCTTCCTGCCTTGTTTTCTCTTTTGAAGGTGAATATGTGTTTTCTTGTATATTTAATCGCTTGAACACTGTAAAAATGTAATTAAAACTAAAATCAGTTATATGGACATTCAGGGCATTACCTAGAATTTACTAGCACGTTTATTTCTCGTGTTTAGTTTTTGTAGTTCCCAACATGGGAATCTGCAAAGATAGTATTGAAGATCCGTAAACTAAAATGATTGATGGTACACATTTATTTCAGCTATTTGTAATTAATTGCGCATGAAACGGATTTTTCAGGCAGAGCCGCATATATTATAATTCAATTCATCTACTGTGTTACACAAACCTTCATGAAGCAACTATGCAATGTATCTGGAGTACATGACAACCGTCATGACAACAAACAACATGCCACTTTAGCTAGCTACAGCCCTGATGCCAGGAAATCTAAGTACTGTAGATCCGAAAATGTGTATACACGTCAGTGAGAATATTATTATAAATAAAAGATGTGATGTATACAAATTTCTTACCAGTCCTATCACTTCCATTTCGTTTGCTTAACAGCCTCAGAACGTCCTCCACATCTTTCACTCTTCCCTGTGAGTGCAACCACCTTGGAGATTCTGGAATGATTCTAACAAAACACATAAACCAGGTAATGCATTTTCCATATTTATATCGGCCTTCCTTACTTTGGATTGTACTCAAGTTTTTAGACGGAGATGTATTTATATCTACGAATTCACACCAAATTTCGACCAAAAGAAAAATGAAAGAAAGGTCGATTTTTCAAAAACACGACAGGCTATATAGCCTTGGAGAAAAGTCAAACAATGGCATATTTTTCAACTTTTTTTTCGCGCTTACTTTGCGTTATTTTCATTGCAGAATGCGTTAAAACGTATTATATGCAATTTTACCTTAAAAAAA
>QRAM01000181.1:171418-181596 GCA_013436055.1 Halocynthia roretzi | reverse complement strand
GTAATATGAAAGTGTATGTTGACTTCTGATACACCCTTTAGTTCAGACTCTGAACCTAATAGTCATCTAGTCGGTAGACTGTAAACAGACCAAAAGCAAGATTACCTACCTAGCAAACACACATTATAACAAAGGCAAGACGAATTTGAATGAAGTCACGTAACAAAAATTACAGGCCGCTGAGGATACAATTTTTTTCAAGTCAGTGTCACTTTTTGCAACAGTAGCACCACAGGAATAATGCTAGCTAAATTGGATTCCACGAATGCCTACAAAAAACGTATATTGCCGCAGCAACAAGCTCATACATAACTCAACGATGGAGGCCCAAGCGAGCTTTTCGCAACAGTGAATCAAAGTCATCTCCATCATCGTTATTTGTAGAATGATTACCAGCATTTGAACCATCTAAAAGCAATTGGAAAAGAACTACATCACAAGTTTTCCGGAACTAACTAGCTAGAAATAATCCCCAATACATATTATATATTCTTGATAATATAAAAGCTGTTTACCGAGATCTTCGTAAGAAGTTTTACAAAAGTGACGTCTTCCACCAAAGCATAGATCATATCGAGGCTCGCCTGGGGCTAAGCAATTATTCCCCTCTTCTATAGCACGGAATGCATCGCACGTATACTGATATGTAATGAATCCATAATTGTCCCTGTAACAAAATGATTTTCCAAAACAACTATACGAGGGCAAAAAAAGCATTGAATTGCGATTAAATAATTGGGAATAGGAATTTAATAATCTTTAGCCTATTTTTTGCGGGGCAAGTTCAACTAAATACCCATTTTCACGGAAGTGCAAGGTAACTTTATCAATATTCCCAAAACGAAGGAATTTTCTTTTGAGGTCGCTCTGCGTCGTTGACTTCAAAATGCCTCCCACGTAAACCACTCTACGTTCTTCCATTGCTTGTTGCTAAAGAAATGAACAAAAGGCAAGGTAGACATGGCAAGTGCTAGCAAGGTAACATAATACAGATATTAGGTTTCATCCCATTTGTTTGTAGAAAAATATGGTTTGCATAACTGTGAGGTATGTGGTTATGAAGTTCCCAGAACTGTATTTTTACCTAATGAATTGTTTAGGTGATTTCACCACCAAATTGAAACTGTTCACCCAGGGCACCCAGGGCATGTGCCATACCATACCTTAGGTACGCCTCTGATGGAGTAACTATTAACTATTAGCGAGATGCAATGCAATAGAACAGAAACTGTGATTTGATAACAAACATTGCAACATACATTATTTTTATCCTTTCTTTCTTTCACATGCCATCTCTGTTTCTCGTTACCGTCGCTGTCTATATCCCTTGATCGATTGAATCTATGAACATAGATTTTGATATGTTAAGATACTCATGGGTAGTTGGCCCATTATGCACACACCCTAAAATTTTTGAAGTAAATTCTTCACCTTCTGTATCCATCATCAGATGACGAATAATATTTTCTCTCTGTCAAATCATTGAACTGTCGACTTTGTGTGGAATGTTGTTGATACAATTCGTCTCTAAATATATAAAATGGTTTGTTACTCACTCACTCACTGGATTAGGATTGTGAAGACTGGTACACTTGCAAACTTTTCACTACAATCAACTGTCGAGTTTCTGCTACTATCATTACGATGAAAATCATAAACTTACAATATATCAACTTTTTATCTATTAATACCAAAAACTTATTTTCCACTGCAGGCCGAATCAAGGTATATTACAGACTGGTGTTGACATGTGTGTTGTAGTTTGGCATGAAATATCATACAGCACTGTTCCATATCTATACTAGAATGCAGTATCATATAAAGTGATGCCCCATAAAAGTTACAAGATATTAATACCTGTGGTACAGTGGCGATCGTGATCGTGAGTTTGAACTAGAAGTACTTCTATATGAACGAGAATGACGGCTTCGCCTGCTTCTCCTATTGGAAACACAAGAATTCAATTGTATGGTATTTACAGTCCTGATATAAAAATACGAGATATTAGTATGCTTATTAACTCTAATTGTGTGACAATTCCATACCTCAATTCAGCATAAGGCTGCCTTCTAAATTGGATCTCTCATACAAGTTGGGGTACAAGACTAACATGATAGAATTAGTACACTACTGTATGGATGTGGGCCTGACATGTATCGACAACTTCGTGTTCGAAATATTACTCAACCACAAAATTTTGGGCTATTTACGCCAACATTTACGGTAATTGCACTCACATTCGTCTTCTAGATCTCCTGTGATGACTACCAGAAGAATGATATAAAGAATCTATTGAAGAATTTTCCGACGAAGAATCATCAGACATGACAGAGCTGCTCTTGAGCCGGTTGGATACCGAGGATCCTGATAAATAATAACTGGGAAGTTTGGAATAGAGTACTCTATCGGGTGTTTGCACTTCTTTTGCATGCTTATTCTTTTTTTTCTTTCTTTTAGATTTCCTTTTGACCTTTGACTTTTTCTCTCTCTCAGAGACACTGAATAAAAATAAAGGAAAGCTTCATATTTCTGCAAGTTCTGCAGTTTAGTAAAATAGTAATGAAACTCACACGACCAGGTTCCCAGATGTGACTGTATCATCCTTATCATCTGCGACCGCATCATTGAAAGTTTTCAATGGAGGATGAGGTCTTCCATAGCTAGTTGACATACAAAGTATAAAGTTTCGATTTTTTCGACAAACCATTGAAAATTTGTCCTAATACTCAAAGCTCTGATGCATATTTATTAAACTGGTAGCAATTATATTTTCATTTGGCAAGCAATATTCTTTGATATCATCATGATGAACACGCCTTTTTAATAAAAGTAATTGCTCTGCAGAATGAGAAGTCCATGCGAAAATCCCTCAAGTGCCAGAAATTTTAATACATGAAAATATTTCAGGGAGAAAGTTCACACACCTGTAGTATGTCGGAAGTCTGGAATAATAAGTTTCTGAAATGTCAACCGGCACACCACTTTCCAAGGCATGGTTAGTGTCACTCGTCGAGGATAACTTCACCACTGCTACCTTTGAAACAGTTTTGCTGAGAGGACTTGAGCCATTATTTTTCGTTGAATTGGTCAATCTATGATGTTGGTAAGAGGAAAATTAGATGACCTTCAGATAAAAGATGATGGTTTGAGGTTAAATTATGGCTGGATGTAGCTAAAATCACTTTTATCATATACAATAAGAAAAATCAATATATCCCCAATATTGCCAGCCTAAAAATCACCAATTAGTGATGAAAATGGAGCCGATTGGATGTGAGCTTGCAATACTATTTCCAGCACCATACTTAAATCAAATACATCATAAGCTTCAATTCAAACCTGTTACTACTTTTTCCTGAGCTGAAATAATGCGGCAATTTGGAGAAAGTAATTTCTTCCGCGTTACTCTCGAGAGCTCTCTTCTGCTCATCCAAACCATTCCGATTCATGCTATCATTTCCAGACTCTTCTGTGTATTTGACAGATAACATAAAGTTCATCATCAAAAAACAATCACCATATCGTAAAAAACACAACACAACAATATACACATACATAAAAAACACAATTTTATCAAACCTGGTGCTAATTTTCCATTAAGGAAATACGAAGGTAGCTTGCAGAATAGCTTGTCTGAAACTGGAATGTTATCAATATCTGAAAAAACCAAGATAGAATAGTGCTTATCACATTGAATATAGGGCTTGAAACCTAAATATATAACAACCTAATGTTGCGAAAAACCATTCTAAAATTTAAGATGTCAGCAGTAGATCAACTGTATAATTTTTAGTACTGGTAATTGGTCAATATTTTTGAACTTCTTGAATACGAGTGTATGCTGTATTGCATATGGGTAATACAATGGGTATACAATATGCTCAATGCTCACTTGGATGTGCATATAACACACGATTAGTACTCCAAAGAGTTTGATGCGAGGGAACCCGGTAAAATATTATTAGTAATATATCCATTATGCTCTCTGGTCCAATGATAAGTTATTATTATTCTTTGCTGATTCTATATTGGTATATCGGATTAAACCTCATCTAGAACTTGTTAGTACGAGTATCTCAACCTGTACTGTAGTGTCCAGGAAATAGAGCTACTGCAGTTTACTATACTATGAAACAAAGGAAATTCTTACCTGTTGGATTAAAAAAGTCACCATTTTTTTCGATCGAATTCACGGCATCTTCCAATGCTATTAGCTGCTCGGATTCTTCCATTGAGTTTTTATCAGAGTGGAAAAAATCTCGTGTCTCACTTAAAATCTAGTGACAACAAGAGTTTGAATTACACTTTACTCCTACATTAATGAGGTTAAAATTATGGACAAATGAACAATTTAACTCGAATTGCAACACTTCAATCGAATAACAATGCGATGACCAGTATCCGAATTATAAGAGAAGCGATAACTGAAAATCTGAGTAATTATCGTTAATTAACTGAGTAATTCATCGTAGTGCGGCAGATCATATATGAAGTAAAACACATGAATATGAAATACACATCAATCAATCTGCAGTCACAGTTAAAGTATTAATATATATGCGACTGCAATTCTAAGCTATTTGCTATTTTTGTAACAAAACATGTACTAACATCCACAACACCCATCCACAACATATAGCGAGATCATTAAAAACAGTAAGTGAATGGAACAGGAAAGCGTTATCGATTACTGTGTGCAGTAATAGAAATGCTTGTGGGAAGGAAACTGCTACTTTTGCCAAATATGGAAATAAATTAATAAGGACAATAAACAAAAAAAACCTACATTACATCAGCAGATTTTACTATCAGTGAGCTAAAACAATACTGCTAGGAGGAAAAAACAGCTTACCTGATGACCGTCTTTAGTTGGGATCTTTCTTGAAGCATTTGAATTGCTCGCAGTGTCGACGGTGGAAGACATGACAACTTTTTCACTGCTATTGGTGAAGACTAATTCCGTTCTAGAGTTTGCATCGCTTCCCTTTTCAACGCTGTTGCGTAAGCAGGTAGACGCAGGCTTTGGGAGCTTGATCGAGTTATCTAATGCTGAATCAGCGACTAGAGCTGTTGCAGGAAATAATGAGTTTACAGGAGAAGTTGAAATAACAGGAGTCAAAGTCTCCATATTTTCTTGCTCTAATTTCAAAACTTTTGCTGATTTTTCAACAAGGGGTTTGCTGCTCTTTTTACTGAGATTTTGTTTGATCTCGTGAGCAAGAGTCAGCGTGGGACAGACTGCTGCGAGGTTTTTCGGATTTTTGCAGTTGACTGGCTGTAGTTTTTTCTGAACTGTAATGCAATCAGACTTCCCCATCTCAGCAACCACATTAGTCCCTTCAGAACTCTTTAGTGTTCCGACAACATCAATGAGATTTTGCATCGTCTGCTGCTCTAACTCTCCTGGCGAACCCTTCATTTGTAACACTTTATTATCAGCTTGCTGTTTAGCTAGGCGAAGTAAAATGTCTTTCAGTGGACCGGTGACGCCGCTCAAGACAAGAGACTTAGTTTCACGACCGCCATCTTTCGATGTAACCAATTTGAAGGTAGGAGTAGTAACTGGAGGTTTGGTTACGTTTCCCAAATTAATGCTCTGCGCATCCGAGTTTTTCCCGTTTGGCCTTGAAACGGAGATTGTGTGTACTTTTGAGTTAGTTGTATGTACTAGTGTTTGATTGGAAACACTGTTAAGATTTACTGCAGCTGAAGTAGGGCAAACAAAAGCGATGTTAGGGCTGATGGAGCTTGACATAGCGGATATTCGAGCCGATGGTCTTAATGGTCTTGTAACGTCGGCAAGTGCGTTTTTGTTTGCAGTGTCAACATGTTTAAGGTGTAACGAAGATGTTTTGTTCGAAATTTTTTGCAGGAGCGGCAAAGCCATGGAAGAACCTGACGTAGTTGGTATTTGAATCATTAAGAACTGTCCACTGCTACCAGTTGACACAGAACTTGCTGTAGTGCATTGAGCACTGCTCGGTTTAGGCTTTTTCGTATTTTCTGTTGTGGAAATGACCTGTGGTTTTACTTTGAACGCTTTCTCTTCCCCTTTGCTGACCATCACTTTTTGCTTTCGTACCATCGCTGACAGAACATGAGAGGCTGGAGTGCGCTTATGAGGTACGAGTGTTGAGGTATTCAGAGATGGACCATTGGATTTCACTTGAGGCTTTGAGGTTGTGATGACTAGGAGAGGCATTTTATCCTGAGCTGCTTCAGGGTTGTTCATCTTTTTCTTCAGATGATTAATGTATTCGTTAAAACCTTGAAGTGTGATGTCTTGCTTGTTGGAAGCACCAAGAGTAGTTTGTTCCTTTTGATTCTTGATTGATGTTTTACTTGCAAGATTGACTGAACGATTGCTACTTATGGAGTCTTGAACACTGACTACCATAAAATTATTAGGTGTACGAATGGACCCTCGTTGAATCTTAGGTGAACAGGTTGGACTGTTTGGAGCACTTCTGGTTCCTAGCCTCACTTGCTGGAGGTAATCCTCCCATTTCAAAACTTTAGGAACAGCAGATGCCATTTTTGATTGCTCTTGCAAGGACGTACTGTTTGCAGATGGGGCCGCAGACAAGGAAGAAGTCACAGCTGTTGGCTCTGTCTGCTGCGTAGATGTTCCCACCACAGAAATACTTTTGCACAGAGTAACAGAACTGGAGCAATAGTCATGATCATGTGACTGGGAAATGCGTCTCGTCGTTTCCGGAGACACCTTTGGTCGCTTCACGGGCATAGCATCTATGAGCATAGACATTCTTCGTTTTTCTGCACTGGTGTTCGTTTCTAATCAAAATCGAGAATAAAATTTTGTTAATATCCATGTTATATACTTGTAGTAAATAACGTAATGGTGTTCAGAGGGCATGGAGATGTACTGTTTCATTCTAGGTCATGGGAATGATGGAATACAATGTATGATTCCCTGAGGCATGTAACAGGAGAGTAATAAAACATTGTTCAGAACAAGTTTTAATTCAAAGAATAACTCGGTAAAAACTCGATTCTTTAATCTACAAAAGAGGTGGTTTGTTAATTTGAGGAAACTACCATTCTGCAAGGAGTGTTGTGTCCCTCAAGAGGATTTCATAGGGCTATTTAAGTACTGGTATTTAGTGCTTGAAATGTTTCACTATATCCACTGGATAGCATCTTATAATATTTCTTTCACCTGACCACCACCAGAGGAGATAAGGTTTTAAACAAGATATCAGTATAGTACAAGAGGATAGGAACATGTTGTATGATCTCACTTGGCTTCGTAGCTAAATTTGTAAGGTTTGTGCCTTTGTGGAGATTCACTGTTTGTTCCTCAGATACTGTTTTCAATGACCTTCAAAGAGATGACAAAATCTTTCAACGGTTCGAAGTTTTAACGATGGAATAAAATAATTAGTCAATAGATGAAATATCTTACATTGCTAGTTCTTTTGTATTTTTAGTATGCAAAGACAGGTTTCTTCCCAAAGCATAATTGCTGCACAGTTCTGCAGCAGGTTGTCTGGTAACCCTGCTTGTTACAATATAAAACAATATTACGAACAGGGTATTAAGAATTCAATAGTAAGTTATCTCGCACCATAGGAGACAGTAAGAATATGAACGCATCACCAATTATTCAAAGATTGGTCAGTTGCTCTAGAATGCTACCCAGTGCCAAAGACAATACATGACTTGCATACAATGAATGACAAAAATATAATGCGATATTTAAAGAAAAAGTTGAAGAACTTGAACAAATGACATATGGTACACATACCGTGCAGTTCTTTTATTGCCTTCCGCGGCTACAGACGAAGCTTTGGGACTACTCGGAGCAGAACCATATTTTCGCATGTAATTTTTAGTGTTGACAAGCCTTGTGCTGTTGTCCTTACTGCTGACAGTTTTAAGATCTGTTCCTAGGCAACCAGGAAAAGAGAACTTTAGATGAAGTCAACACAATAAATTCCAATGGTGCAGACATAAAGATATTGTTAGTCCTTTAATCTAGCGATACAAATATCAGCTAATATGCTTTTTTCTTACCACAAGTTTCCATGTGCTTCAAAAGCTCAGTGAATGGCTTTTTTCTCTTGGTTAAATGGGGTTTGCTGTGAATAACCTTGCTTGATAATGGAGTCGACAAAGATTTGGAAATTATTGCCTGTATTTATTCAAAATTACAATTAGGAATGCATCAGTGCAAGGGCCAATTGCACACATTTTTGGAAACAAAACAAAAACTACATCGATTTTTTATACCAGTCACCACGAGTAGATAGTCGATGTGAAATGCACGCAATGTATTTGGCCCGGGAGTGCTACAAGGTTGCACCCCTTTGTTGTGAAGGATGAACACTAGATCACTAGGTAGAGGTTCAAAACCCAATATACGTAAATATAATATACATCACAAAATCATGAAAAATACACCAACAAAGAACATTAAAAGAAGAAAAAGCCTCTGTACCTTGTCCAACTTCTTCAATTGCGTGATCTTAGAATTAGCCGAGTCGTGTGAATCCACTTCCCTGGGGTAATTTTTATTCGATGGACTTAAGAGCAATTTTTTAAGCTGGAAAACAAATGTATATACTGCCATCAATACCATACAGAAAATAATGTACAGGATTCTAGCAAAAATCAAGTCTTACGAGGGATGGGTCCTTTTTCCCATTCATCTCCAACATATTTTTTGGCGAAGCTTCATTCGAGGTTAAAGGCAAACTTCCATTAGAATGCAGATCCAATGTTGAAGACAAACAAGCAAAATCTGATACATGATCAGACTCAATATTATCCAGAGTCTGCTGCAGTGATTCTAGAAGACCTGCCTCGTTTTCTTCGGCTAATTTTTGTTTCTGGAATCAACAACTAGATGATTATATATTCACTATTACAGTCCAACGTAATGGTACTATAGGGGTATAATTCATATCAAAGATATTCCCATATATATATATATATAAAAGGGAAGTACTGTCATCTTGTTTCTTGCAATGCCTTAATAATTTATATTATGTTCATTAAAGATTGAGGGCACACATTACCAATACAACATTCCCACCAACCCGCACGAAACTCTTTTTCAAAGTTAGAAGAGTCCATTCCTGGGACAGCAACCGGTGCAATATGATTATCATTTTGCTTGCCTTATGCAAAATCTATTTACTCTCATTGGTGTTAATGGCATTCACGGAACCGCAATCCTTCATTTTTTTTGTATACGTCATATGATCATGGCAGGAATATTATTAAGTTCTAACTCATTCGACTACCAACAAAAGTGTATAACAATTCAAACTATAATTTACCTGATATTCAAGATGGGTATCATAATGCTTCTGTAGTGACTGAGTTTGTTCATTGTACCACTGCACAACATCTGCATACTCGTTTGGATCAAACGCTCCACTTCCTAATGAAGCATGTATAGAATAAAATTTTGGGATTCTGAATCGAGATCAAACGACCGGCCGTCAATTTGTGCTTACCTGAATGTATGAAATCGCTCGAGGAAGCCTGAAGTTCAGAGCTGTTCTCTGCAGCATTGATAAGAAGATCAAGGTCCGGGAAATCAGTTGTTTCCATCAAATCAGCCTAGATTTCAAAATTTTATTTTCGTAACTCTATCTACCCTCAAACTGTACCTTTTGATAGCCAGCATATGGAAAGAGAAATATCTATGAAAGTTAATCAGAAAAAGGTTGTTTATTCTGATGTGAAGATCTCTAAATCTCCATACACATTTTTGATAATGTTATTTCTCGGTTACGTTTTCACAAATTGCCATGTGTTGATGTATTGTAACAGGCCATCGCCTGACTGCACGCCTGGCATGCTCCGTGTACGATTGGTCGTTGTGCTGTACAAAATGACGCATAAGTGATTACGCATTGCCTCGTAACAACGCGAAACGTGTTCCGTTACGTATCCGTGTCGATCAAAATGAAACCGGGTTGTTATCAATAACGGATTTTTCGAATCTTCTGTAGTAACCACCAACACACTAATGAACAATCTCATTTTTTACTTAACTGAAAAACAGTCTAAATAGCATCAGAAAGCAAGGTTTTTACAAAGGGTGAAGGTCAACTTAACTTACATCGATTATGATTGCTCGCAGGCCGGAACAGATTTGGCATGGTCCTACGAATTAAAGGCCACCTACCCCCCCCCCCCCCCCC
>QRAM01000181.1:145794-169852 GCA_013436055.1 Halocynthia roretzi | reverse complement strand
CCCCCCCCCCCCCTGGTCGACTCTCCGGGAGCGAATATTGGTATTGTAAAGATACTTAATGGGTATTCTTTATCGTGAAATATTAATATTTTAAAGAATATTCATTAAAGATTATTAGTAATAATTGTATGCCTCATCATATATATATACACTACCTTTGAATGTATATGTATGTATCGATATCATCATATATGTATTTACCACCCCGAGTACTAAAATGTACTTCAAACTTCTTGTTGAATTTCATGGTTTTTGTTATCAATTAATTCACATACAATGCATTGCATTAGCTCATTACTGGCCTCGTCGAGCGTGAGTATAGTGATTGTGCATGTGACACTACTCACGGCTAAGTATACGCTTCCTTCAATGGAAGAATACGCTATATGTACTCGTATATATGTATAACACATATTTAAATGATTTGTACATTCTTTTAGATACGGTTAAGACTACAGCAAAATTTAAGTTACTTACATTTTAATTGTGATACAGTTGTGCTAGGAGTTTTCAAATAGGCACAAATGATTCAAAATTATCGTAGCCTAATATTAAAGAACGTTGTTAACAAATAGGCTGAAATATTTATTTTGAAATTGACTTAGTTCATTTAACTAGGCAGGCCCAACGGTTCGGAGTTGTAATGTACCAACGTGTGGCAAGAGGTAACAGAGAGAGAAGATGGTGTTTGTGCCTTTATGTAAAAGAATGAATTTTTCTGAAAAATATAGTAGTATCATGGTCTCAACATACCTATGGTAATATGTTTTCAGTCCTTCATGAAATACCGGTCTTCGTTGCTCTTTTCATTGTATAAGAGCAGCTGGAGTTTCCTCATTAAATGCGGTGATATAGAAATGACTATAGGGATCGTAAATAAGAGTGGGGGATACGTCAAGAATTAGTACCGCATTGTATATATGGCTTTTACCAAAATCTACCATTGAATAAATTCTTTAGAAGACATCGTGCTAGTGGAAATAAACATGGGTTAGAATTCTTTTGCGTTGTTAACTCGTATCTAAATTACACACGCCTGCATTCAAGTCAAACTAATATTACTGTAAAAAGCTATTAAAGTTATTGTACAAGGCAGAGCAATGATATCTAGTCCTTGAGGAACAGGATTGTTCATTTTAAGCGAGTTTGAATCTTCATTGTAAACGGTGGTGTTGGTAATGCACACAAAAAACAAGGTAATTCCGATCCGCCAGGTATCGAGTTCATATCGAAACATAGAAGACATATGGAAAGTTTCTCCTCGATCACTTGAAACAGAGCTTTCATTTACTGATTATAGGTAAATATAGCCCTAGTAACTGCCATTGCGTGGGACCGTTAGTAATTGGTAACGATGAAAAATTTCAAATTATCTGCAGCTATATAAATATATATCAGTAGCAACAGAACTTCAGTCAGTAACGTTGTATGAGTGAGGAAGGTAGATTTAAAATAGTTCGAAAAGTGATGATGGTCGAGTATATTTTCTTTGTGATGCCGATGAAAGGCTGTGAAACAAAACTGTACGAAATTCGTAAATTGTTGTACTGGACTAAGTAATGTAGTTGTGCATGATTCGTTATGGGATGCGAAATTTTGTAAAAATTCTGTTTCTCTGGTGCCAACTCTCCAATAGTTTAAAAAATCTCTCCAACCTTCATTTTAACTTCTCTGTGGTTAGATTTCAATTTAACAGTTATATGATTTGACTTTAAAACTCTATAATACTGTACTCAGTAGCCGGTAAAGTATTACTGGCAGTATCAACACAACTGACGGAACCCGTGACACCACTTGAGGGAGATGGAGATGCAAACTGTATCGAAATGTTTTTTCTACATCCGAGATACTTATCTGAGGTCCCTGTAATGGTTATCTGGTGTGTATAATAAGTAGACGATCTGATAACCAGCATGACAATTATGAATTTAATAAATTTGTAAGCGAAATTTAGTGGATAGAAATATACATACCATAAAAATAAGTTAAGTACTGTACACCCCTTCTCTACAATACCTAGTAATCACACGGTTATAATTATTAAGCAAGCTCACATGCAGTGCGTGTGTCCTTACCCAGGAATGATAAAAAAAGAGCCTCCTAGTCTGGGTCATCACATCAGTAGTTACCGATAGCAAAACGAAAAGGTTTAACTAACAGTTTATATATCTGCTGGGTTCATCTTATGAATGATGCAATATACCTCGATGATTGGGATGCTAAATCACCGGAAGGAAAACAAAGAGAGTTGCCAGGCAACTCTATTTAAAGCATAACGTTAAATTGTTCGGCTGAGTTATTACAATTAATGGAGTTCTATTTTCCTTCAAACAGACAGAGGCCTAGTGTCTTGTTTCATATACAACATGGTTCTGCTTCGGAAGCAACCTCGTGATGTGTACATACTTACATTAATAGCGTAGGAGCGTGAGCTTATAAAAAATAACATATTGGAGTCAATTTTTAAACACTGGATGTTTTTTGTATATCGAAACGAACACTGTTTTTCATTTGACACTATACGTACGTTTCCGCAACAAAAATAACGTTGATATATTGAAGCAAAAGGATCGAGCTTCCTGTGTGAAAGCATCCGAGTGATCGTATTAAAGTTTTCAATATACATGTTATTATATTAAGTAAAAAAGTATTATTACATATGAATCAAACCACTATGTCAAGTAACAGAAGACTTCTTTCGTACATTTAAAAACGTAACATGCAAATAATGATTCGCATGTATGTGCAGTCATTTCCGCCTACTTAGCTTGCTTGATGAAACACACAAAGAGATCAAAGACCATTAATATTTTCAACAACATTTAAAAGCAACGTCGTTTGGCTGATTCTTGTCGAACAACTTTTCGCCATTCCTGGTGGAAAATAACAAGGCTGTTGTTTTGAATCCCGAAAGCATCAATGGATTTCGCAAATATCGCCTTTTCAAAAGGCGTTCGCCCACAAAATAACAACAGAGTGGTGCCTACGGTCCTCCAACAGATTTAAGTCAGATGTATAAACACTGCGTGGTTGCACTAACGAGAGGTTATGAATAACCGACGCAACTAACGCGCACACTCACTAATAATACATCTAGTTTCGTTTAAAGCAACGCACTGTGCAGTTGAAAAAACGCCGGAAGCCAAGCGGAAGTAAAGATGACTTATCGAGAATATACCGAGATGCAACTCGTCTCACACCTTGGTCGACGTCGAACAAGATACATCTACCGAGATATCTGCTGGTAAGGATCTCCTTCATGAAGAAATTACACAGAGATGAACCTGGGAGGATCAATACTCATCAGGTCAGGAGTTTTTCTGGTGTTATATAGGATATGTACATCGAAGCTAACGGAATTGCTTCCCTGCAAGATATATTTGAATAGGCTCAGAATCGTTTTAAAGGTACATTGTTGTATGATCAAAAGGTATATATATCCATTTCGACCGGGTATTGTATAATTTTCTTTATAATATGTTACATAGCAATATATAAACGAATTAGACCTGTACGTGTACCAGCTTGAGTAGCTGGTAACTCAGATTCGTTAAGCAAAAATTTAATTCTTCACTTCTACCATCAAGTGGTCGATGGTTACATAATTCACCACAGTATTGTTCTACAGATACACAATGCAGTTTTGAGAACTCAAATACAATTGTTGTTTAGGGTAAACCTCCTCATCTAATCTCAGATCTATTTTCGAAATCTGACGTATCGTTTGTATTAAAGTTATCAAACCTTACGTTATACTCAAATAAGTAATCAAACTATTATTTAGGTAATGCGTAACGCCGGTACTAGTTACCTTCAATCAACAAAAGATGCGCGGAAGGAAACACGTATTAATCTGCCACCGTGAAGTTTCTTAGAAATTCGCGTCAAATAGATCTTTGTATTTAAATATCTGAATTTTATCTGTATATCTATGAGTTGCTTCGCGATGAAAATTAAACATTCAATCTCATTTCAATATGATGAAATAGCTAAGTATAGCCAAATAGCCCATTACCGCATATCCTCTTCCCAAATTTATTTTACTTTAGTAGCAATTCAGATTTAACTTCAAACAGAGGATACAGCAGTAGATGCGATTTTATCGATCGTGTATTTGTTTGATTTGGATTATGGCACTAGTAGAATTCACTGCTGCAGGAGAGATCTCCCAATATACAGCGAATATACCAGTGCCGTTAACTAAGTCAAATCATTTCCTCTGTGGGCTGCTAAGGTAACGGATTATACTATTTCATTTTAAAGACTATATGGAATTTTTTTGTTTGTTACACAAGCAACTAGTGGTATGTTCTGGATAGGTCGGGTGATCCTTTTGAGGTTTCAGACAAAAAAGTGCCAAAATTACATCTTGATTAAATACATTACATGTTTCAGTAACTCTTGGATAAACGTCATCACCATGTTGGGCGCTTCGTTAATCACATCATTCCCAAAATAAATATTAAAAGAAGGCGTGAATTATTCTTTGTTCTTGCATAAATTTAAAAAATATTTTATAAACAGATAGAAGGTGCGGGTTGCCCTGGAAGCCGAAGGACAGGGTGCGAATAAATGTGTTGTAGGTTTGGTTGCTTCACCATTCATACATTTAGGGGGGAAAGGGAATATAGTATACAGATTGTATACAAAACTATATTGCACCAGAGATACTGGATAGTTGCTTGATAATAGTTTGTGCAACAGTTGATGAATTAAACTACATGCGGGGGTTCCAAATTGAGGTCCTCCTGGGGCTCAATGAAAGGTACAAAACAACCTAGCAATCGGGTACCAAATGGCTTAGTAGCGTCATGCTAGCGACTGCGACGACAAAATACCACCCCTCAATGATCACATTTTACATATATGACCGTTATTCTGTCGTATCTTAGACTGTGTTCATTGTCCAGTCGCAGTGGAAGGAACTCAATTATCGAAAATAAGAGAAAGAAACCGAAAGGGACAGCAGTGTCAGCGACAGCAGGACTATCGGTAATGCTTCGGCTCTAATAAAAGATGTAGCTTGGGAGAGACGATGTAGGTTACAACAATCGCTCTGCATAAAATATTCATGATGGTAATGTATAATATATTACTTATTTTCCTTCTTACTTTCGCCGTTTTTTTCCTCTTAAACTCACAGCTGGTGCTAAGCGGTGATGCATTGCAAACAAACTCTGATTCTTTTACTGCACAAAACGCACCTCAAAAATCATCATACACATGCCGTACACAAACTACCCATTCAGCATTCCTATTTAAAAAGGATTGATTAATATCAGCGATAATTAACAAGGCGAATTCCCAATATTCTGCGACCAACCCGGTGTTTTTTTTACTAATAACTGTTCCATAAGATGTCATTTAGTTTTCGGGACGCCATAAGAACTTGTAATCGATCCCTGGAGCGCCTTTAAGTAGCAAACTCTTTCAGAACAGAAAATTACTGTCTTTATCAGCATTATAACGGTTTTACCGCTTGCAAAGTCTCGATAATATCCTTCAATACACGATTAAACCTAAGAGCTATTAGGAGATAATTATCTATAACTATGCACACACATTACTTTCTAAAAGATTAACGTCAAGGACCGAGAATATTAAACAACCAATAGCAATAATCGTAGAAGGGTCTACTTAGGGCACGTGTCCATACGTGCTAATTTGTTTATTTAACTTTTGTCGCAATTAACTGCTTGGCTATATAATGTGAGGATGTCCATATTTTTACCAGACTCATGTAACTGGTGTCCCCATGAAGCATATGCTGTAGTGTGATAGTGTGTTCAAGACTTTTCCAGTTTCGATGTTGTCTGTGAATTACTTGAGTATTATTATTATATTTTTTAGGGTGTTTGGCCGTTATAACAAAACAGCAGAGAGATCAGCTATGCATTAGTGAACTACTAAACGCACCAATCTCTATTCCTTTCAGATCTACGATATTCCTATACTATACAACGTCAGGGCGTAAGGACTACAATTCACCGGGGTATCCTTTTATTGAACTTTACATATTCCTATTACGTAATTGTTGGAAAGATATTAAACTTACTATTTTAAATTGGCTTTTTCTAATTTGGGTGATTTATATACTGCAGTTAATGGATTCCTTTATACTCAATAGTTTATCAAATAGTTTTCAACGTACGTTTCGATTTTTCTGTCTGAATTGCAACGTGAGATTATCGATCGAACGTTAACCCTTGATGCACAGCTGATCACGTACGTAGGGATGGGAATATGCGTCAGATCCCACCGCCATGTAAATTTAAAAATACCCATATCCTGGTCTCGATTAGGCTATCTGATCCAGGAACCCATCTCGGGCCGGACATGATCGTAGCAGTGCACATTGTCCATATGGGTTGAATTTGGGAAGCGAATTTTTGGTACTTTAATTATTGATGAAGTCGATTGCAACCCTTCTGTCACAAGTTGTGTGCTTTTTCTAATCCTTCACATTTGCTCCCCGTGGTCTGATTAAAAATACACCGTATGCAAGCTTCAAAATACTAACCAAAGCATTTTTACGCTCTCAGTATATACCGCGAACAGTCGAGCGGGCGGAAGAGCATTGTTTCGCAGTTATGCTGATGCGGTATCGTCGGTTGATATGATACAGAAAAGGGCCAATTTACTAAAGGTGAGAATATTTTTTGATGAAATAAGGAAGATCATGGATAGAATATATAAACGTGCTTCAAGCTAAATGGTAGCAGCGGAAATTATGGTATGTGCGTTTTTATTTGTTTATTTTCTCCATGATATTCCTTTCAGTATAATCGTCGTTAGAAAATACCACTACAGACCGTTGGCTGTTTCTTTCTGCCTACCTACAGAATTTAAATGTCGCGATACAATAGTTCATGGGATTATTGTATTGAAATGCCTGCTGTAAAATGCAAACAATGGCCGGCCTTTTATAAACAGGAACAGAGTTGGAAGAGGATGCGCTCTGGTCATGTTACCCTATGCACAACAGTAGCTCTTTCTTATACGGAAATAGCCAGTAATGTGGCCTTCGTGCGTACGTGATACTATTGCGAGTCAGTTTAACACTGGCTTATTTCATGGTGCAATTTACGTGTATACCTTCAACGCTCATGGCGTATCGAAAGTACTATTCAAGATAAAAAATTAATAGTAGGTAGCAGCGCGATTTCCGCTAAAAGCCCGATATTGAATGGGAATCGTGAGCCGTTATTAAAAAACAAAATGGCCGATGTCGTCGACGTGTAGAAAATTTGGAATAGCGAACTCTTTTGATTTTCATTCGTAAATGAAATGGAAGTAGTGCAGAGTGCACGGCTTGTTAGTTAAAAAGGCTACAGCTTTATTTTTACAGGCAACAGATCGTCGTTATAAAAGAATAACTGCTTGCATGGCATGTGATTCATACGTATTCTCCCGGATGCTAACATCCTCCGCACTTTCGCAAGGTTTATCTAATTACGCCGCAATAACTTAAAGCCGTACTGTATAGCATTTCCAGTTCACATAGCACAGAACAAAGATAAATTTTCTTCGATAGAGTTTGAGCGTAACGGCAATCAATAACGCTTTGAATGAAAACTCTCAATTAACATATTCGGCTTGCCGCTCCTGCTATACGAAATGGTGCTAGCAATTTGATGTAGAACGAGATATTCCGTGAGGATCCAAATAAATTAAAGACAACAACTGATTTGGATATGGCGACTGAGCATAAACACTGCTTATTTATGTGTATACGTACACGTTAGAGATATATTATAAACTCTAAAGGGAGTAAGAGAATATAAGTTGTCTGTTAAATTCTACTCCCTATAATATAGGCTTCAAAAGAACCATATTTTCGCTACACAATATGCGAAGGCTGTATTGAATTATTTGTATCTAATAACTATTGCGCAGTAACTGTATTCCTATTATTGGCCACGTATCTTAAAACTAAAATTCAATTCTGTTAATGTTATTGTGAAGTATACACCAACGGATTTAGTATTTGGGAAGACGACCAGTGAATTCCATCTATTCTCATTGCGCTAAGGTCAAATGTCATTTACCCGTCCATTCGACCTTTATATATATATACAAGGACTGCACGTCACTTTTGTGCACTTTGAAATACTGCTTTTGATATATCTAATTAAACGTATCATAATTCATAATTTGCATTAGTGAAAAACCCGCCTCTAGCACCGATGCTTGCCGTTCAGCAAACCATAATACTATACATTCTAATATTCCGGCCTTGATATATATGTATCCGTATACGCATCGTGTATAAAAGTATTATTATTGTTCATTTCACTAACACAATATATAGATGCAATTCAAATTGCGAGGATATCCTGCACGCAATTGCTAAATTTCCACTATGTAAATCTAAGACGTACTAGCATGAGGTAAAAAAGTCAAGGATAGATTCTTATTGTTTCTGCTCTCCATTTCAGATCATGAATGAATGACACAATTCGCTGAGGTTATCACAACGTTGCCGCCCTATCGAAACATTCGAAATAACTTTTCATAAGAGGTAAATATTTGTAAGAATCAATTACCGTAGTCTTTTGACTACAGGAAAAAGATATTTTTATAAACTAAATCGACTTGGAGAGTAGGGAAACGATTGATAAAACCTGAGAAAAGCTTCTAGTACCATAAATAATTTAAAGATTTCTCGCATACAAGCGAAGATGTTTCTGCATGTTCCGAACCCAATGCTTCATGCGAGGGCTGGAATAGCCTAGAAAGCGACGTGGACTGAGTTGTACTTTTCTATTTGGCACTAGCACATTATTGAGAGTGTTCTATGACAGCGAGTCAATTGTGGGTCTGTGCCAAGCAGAAAGCTACGAATATTCATCTGTACATATGCCGTAGTGATTGCAACATTACGGCGAACTATTCATTTCAGCTAAACGTTATTTTTGCCGAAGTCTAGGAGATTTTAAATTTCACTCTTAATTTTTTTCACGAGGAACGGTTCTTGGCAAAATATAGAACTCACATTGGAGGATGATATCCAGTGGTCCTTATTTTGCCAAATACAGTATCCTCGTCCTCTCATCATAACTTGGTACACATATTCTATTGTAATGTTGACCAAATACTACGTAGTTACTAATTCCAGCGATAAAAAGGGCGCGAATCCATCACTCAAGTCATTCAAAGCATAGACACTTAAAATCAGACTTAAAGTTTGCTATAATTGTAAGGTATCACATTCGACCCTCGGTGGAGCGGTGTAATAGGGGAGGGCGTATGTTTTAGCCGATTGGTCAGGTTAGCCGATGGTAGGGGAACTTGTTATTTACGTGTATGGTAATTCAAGACTTGAGTTTCTCTATAAGAGGCATTTTTACAAGTACACGCCACGGTATACGGGCATAAGAACTTTATCAATCGATTGATATGGCTGATGTTTCGTAGCTTTTAAAATATGTGTACAGTACCGTTTTCCTACAGTGTGCTGTGCGTCTTCCATTACCAATCGTAATAAATAAAAAAAACTATACAGAATTGCCACAATTTACCATGTGTTTTTAATGTGGAAATAAATAAATTTAGTTTTAAGTTACGTTTCAATTATAAACATGAATGAAAAAGGGGAACACTGCGGAAAAGAACAATGAAATAAATTACAGCTGTTTCACAGCTGAGTATGTATGAGATTAGCCTACAGCCATAAATCTGTTTTAACATAACTTCAACTATTCATATACTTTCTTTGATGTACCTGACGCTTTAATATGACATATGATAGCTGCAAACTGTTACGGAGGAGTTTTCAGAGAAAACACCCTAACTTCTCTCCTTACCAAAACGATTTTTTTCGGATTCCGGCACCACGCATATGAAAATACTTAAATTGCGCAAAATACAATCGGGCTGGATCAAATTTTCAACAACTTCACGTATTACGCCGAGGATGTTTACCTGACCCTTCTACAATGTATAAGTATCAGAGATAAAAACACAAGAAAATTCTATTTTGTTAAGTGCTTAAGCATCAAGATTTTAAACAATGGATTTGTATTAAATCACTGCACGCACGGATACAATATTCATCTTTATTGTGTGTGCTGCCGTTTCTAGTACTTGTACTTAAGTGATTTTAAGCTATTGTATTGGTGGGTGATTCTTGGGTGAAACATTATGTACTGCCTGAGCAACAGCCCTGTGTAGAGTAAATACTCGCTAGTTTTTCCTTAACATTACGGTCCTTTTGCCATCGCCTATTATAACCCTAATTTATTTGTTTGACCCATTTTTTGCCCAGCTTACAGCCACAATTTAGTATCTAGCACAATTTTCCCTTTGTGTATAAACAGTTAACAGTTTACATAGACAAAGTTACAGCAGGTTTGCAACATTATAGGTCCATGAGTCAACCCAACGTAAAAAAATATATACCTAGTATTATAATTTAACAGAAACCTTTACTTGGAGGAGTTATCCTAAGAAAGTACGAAACTATTAGATCAAGTAATATGATAATTACCACCGTTACAATATCATACGATTACTACTACTAATCCATAAAGGTACTGTACTTGTTATTTACGTGCCAATACATAAGCTCAACCAACCAAACCAATACTAATCGCTTTACATGTAGGCGGAGCGAAACGTAATCTGGAATGGAAATGGAATGTGCATGGGATACATAGATACACATCTCTGAGGAACCTCTGACACACATCCCATCCCTCTCACCCAACAACTAAATCAATTTCCTTCTCTACGAAATGCAGAATAGAATAAGGTTTTTATCATCCAATCGTTTTATGACAATAGGCAAAGCAGTTAACACTGGATTTGGGAATCTCTTCACAAGTAGGCACTGCATACCTGTACGGTCAAACACCAAATGAAACAGATATCATGAGATAGAATATCAATAGCAGACAGGTTTGGATCAATGCATCAACTGAAATGCTACAGCATCGGTATTAACTTGACGAGGTTCTATAGTATTTTATTTTCACTTTGTTCAGTTGAATTGTTTTTTTGTACGGAGGCCCAAATGGGGTTTATTACCATAGCTTAGATCAAAGCATAGACCTGTAGTTACTGATCATACAGATGAATATCACGAATAAATTTTTTCTTCCTAGATTCTAATTCAGCTTGAAAATCAAATTACCGAGAGAAAATAGACAGCAACACCAGACCACCAAACATGGAGAAAATTTCAACTATTTTTTCCACCTCGCCATATTAAAAGCAAATCGTGTAAACTAATTAAGTATGAAGATATAAAAAGCAAACTTATTGTCTACCTACAAGTTTGTACTCTGCGGCCAGTATCAATCTTTTTTATAGTTTATGTATATTTTCGCGCACATCAAATGCCACCGGTTCATCAATATGGCAGCGTTTCTGCTATTCATGGTAAGTATGTCAAGCGCATGTACCACATGTTCTCATATCTCAAGTTCCATCAACATACCAATTAAATAGTACATTTACTTTGTATTCTAGGCAATTTCCATTTACTGCCCAAATAGTATTGGAATAAACACTGTCACCGTCTCATTCGAATATCAAATAAGTATAATATATATAAAATAGATAGGAAGAATGACATACAGTATTTGCTGGGATTCCGAGCTGCAAATCTTCATCTTTATCATGTATCCATCTGCAGTGATCCAAGACTGACAGTTTCACATGAATCTTGACTAGAATTTAAATCAAGTTCTTTGTCTTGTTCCATCTGCTGATTTAAGATTCTTCGCACGGATCTACTCATATCTGCATCCTGCAGTGTTACATGAGAAAAAATGAACGATGAGAGCTTGCATAGTGAAAAGCATTAGGAAAATAACAAGATTATAAAATAAATCAGATTATAAAATACTATTCAACAAATACTAACAATTAAATTATTACCTGAATACTGCTCGCAATTTTTTCATAAACGCTCACTGGAATTTGAACCATAGCTGGAAGCGAAAAGGCGAAATGGTTTATTGAAAATTACCGAATAAAATTCCAAACCTCTGGATTCAATTGAAGAATTGGTATTATTCCATTTATTTTATGATATCTTACCAGAGCCATTATCATCCACTGTGGCATCTTCAGAAAGAGATATATGATTGCCGCTCAAACGAGCATTTTGGATTGTTGCAACAGCCTAGAATTAGAGAATCTGATTACTATAATCAGATAACATGACTAGTAATGACAATCTGTATTAACTGAACTAAAGTTGTCCCTTATCCGCATATTCTTTCATGGAGTAGGTGTGCAAATTAGCAAATTAAATGGAATTAAAATGACCGATTCCTAAAAGATTTGAATCCCTCCACCGAGAACAGGCCACTAAAAAGTGTTTGAGAAAAACCCAACCAAATCTGTATATTTCCTCTATGCTATGTAATTCGAAGCCATGGACCCAAAAGCATTGAAAGTTACTATACCTGGCCACTGCTGTTAAAAGTAATGCCGATACTATGTGAGTTTGCGTGTTGGTTTTGATGTTTGTTTTGATGGCACTTTAGTATGTTATGTGACTGACTGATGACTACCTGTAAATCCAATGAAAAAATTTAGTAGTTGCATTACCGCAACGAGCCAAAAAAGCATATTCACAGACTAGAGAAAACAACCATTGCGGTTTACAACAGTCCTTCTCTGCAGTGTAAAACAGAGGTAATATAAGGACACTCTAGCTAAGATAAGTCTGATAACAAAACTATCCACTTCATGCAGTAAATAGCAAACTAGAACCTTACAAACTTTCTTCCCAATTCTAGTACTTTCTTATGCAAATAAATTATCATATGGATTGCTAAGTACCTGTTGCTGTTGTACATGATGCAAAGATGATTCATCATTCGAGTTTCCTTCCGCAACAGTCGCAGTAATTCCTGGAATACCTGTCTGAGGATCTGATGTTGCAATGCTCCATTGTCCATTGTTAACCTACATTAAAACACACAATTGCTCGTAGATGATATTCCAAATGCTAAGAAAAGCTATTAGGCTTTGTATGTGCAGAACCCTACCAAGGTTTACTAGAATGAATGAACACTTTTACACACACAAGTAATCATTGAGATAACAAGAAGCTCGATAAGTCTACCACCTTCAAAATATTTTTCTTACAACTCTGTTACAAAAATTGTTAAGACAAAGTTGCAACATGCTTGAGAATAGTAAGGTACCAGTCATAGGCGCATCATGGAATCAAAATCTATCTTAATCGCATAATACATTGTCTTCAAGCATCTGCACTGATTGAGACTGCACCCATTATTAAGTAACCCAATTAGAGTAATTCTATGTTTGTGCAAATTGTGTCTGACTAATGTTCAGAAATTATTTAGACATTCTTTTGAAGTAAAGCCATAATATATACTTAACCCTTTGTACTTGATGAAGTATGCAATATTAGCTGAATTGACTCACTTAATGATACTAAAAAATTTCTGATTTAAATTCAAAGAGATTCAAATCCCTTTAATCGATAGATGATGAGATCATTTTAATTAAAATCAAATTAAATATGGAAATACTTGGTGCATTGTAACAGCAAGTGGTCCATCAGAAGCATCTTGTGTAGTTAACGTGGCAACGGCAGTTCCGGTTTGATCTTGTGTTATGGTTGCAATGGTTTGTCCTGAGTCCAACTAAAACACAGCAGAATATTAAATTAAGATTCTTATAATAAGAAATAATTAATAAAATTATTAATTTCCATGATATTTGTTATATGAGGATATAAAATTGTTTCAAGGTTACACCCAGACATTTAAGAAGCAAAATCTAAGATGAAATGTAGCAACCAAATTGTATCTTAAATCATAATTTGGTCAGAGATAATGAATATCCAAAGGATGCCTTTAAATTGAGAAAAAAGGCAAGAACTTTGGTCGATTGTACTGGCCTATCAAAAATCATAGGCACTTTCGTAAGACTGACTTTGAACTTGGAATTAATGGGTCTATAGTCCTCGAATAGGGAAGACAGAAAACATGGAAAGCTTTCTTTAAATAACCTTATTTTTTTAATTTCGCACACGGACTTAGCGCTATCGTCCAATAAGACACGAGTCAGAATTCAGTGAAAAGTTCTGCCTTATAGTCTGAAAATTTGAGGATTGTCTCACCTGAACAAGTGAAACAGAACCATCGGAATTCTGCACCGTTTGCACTAAAGTAGGAGGAGCAATAGTCATTTGTGAGGTATTCATTTGGCGAGAGGAAGACATACCGCAGAATCTATCTCTGTTGTAACGAGAAGAACAAAATATTATAATTGGAAAGCAGAAGAAAACAAATGAACGATGAATTGAACATACACCAATGCCATTCGTGATGAAGAATTTTCATTCGAGAAACAATGGAGCAAATCGTCTCTTCCATGATATTTGTAACAGTTTTTTACAATCTGTCTAAGTGCCTGCGTCCATGAAACCTGGAACAATAATAACCACAATAAACATGCTTGTTTACCAGCATGGAGATTACTTTCACAACGATGAATGAATTAAGCACATCATCCACATTTCCTAATCATTTTAGATAATAATAATAAAAAGGAAGAATGGTAATTCAAGAAACCATCTTTTTCAAGGAATGTTGAGTTTTTACTACTGGGATGATGACTAACAGCAAGGTTAGTAAATAAGATACATTTCAACTGTATAGTTCTAGTGCCTATACAAATTTATAACCCTGGATTATTCAAAAAATAAATGAAAAAACCTGACTGAATGTAATTTTTACCTTTAGTTTCTGATCATCTGTCCTTACATCTCTTCTTACATTAGCCCAGGGGACATCTAATGGCCACCACACAGGACGAGTTAATTCTTTTCCCCATCCAGGCTTTCCTCTTCCAGTAGAATACTTGAGCATTTCAGGAACAAACATTCGAAGTTGAGCCTGAAGTTGATAAACAGGCATGTTATTTATCTCCAGATCAAATAAACTTCCACCTATCCAGCACCACTGCGACCAGAGGGTTGCAGATAACTGAATTATCCAGATAATACACTCTTTAAATTACCATGGCACTTTACAAAAATCATCAAAACTATATATGTGCATTAGTATTATCATTAATATTAATAAAACATCCAACTTGGCCTGGGTAATTAATCCAGGTAATTAACGGCTATTTTTCTACATAGTTAATTTCTTCAAAAGATGATGAAAATAAAAATCAAAGAGAAAACAAACTTGATTCATTTTGTCAACCGGCGTTGGAATTCCATCAATAACTAGAGGTGGTAGTTCAAAAAGGTTTTCGCCACTTTGGTCAGTCTGGGCAGGCGCGTGCTCTTGCAATACTCGTTCCAAATCACGAAGAATCAATGACTGGAAGCTGCGCAACTATATGAAACAATGAACTAAGTTTAGTCTACTTTCATCACTCAGAAAGGGAACGGTCTTTATAGGCAATTAAATGCTATATTTTCTATATAATAAAATCTTCAGTGCCAGAGATAATGCTAGGCATATTTTTTTTTGTCAGTAGCGAGTCACTGTCACTGTGTGTATTTTTAATTTTTCCGATGATTTTGGTGATTTAAAAAACGATACAAATACAAATTTTTCCAAAGGGCTTCGAGAAACTCCGATAAGTAGAATCTTATTTTGTCTGATAGAAACTAACAGATATCTGTATCCTAGTGAACATACCACATACCACTAGATCTAGAGGAGATGCTCCAAAGACTTTAAAACTTGGATTATCTTTGCCAGGAGAAACACAAAGAAGTACGGCTTGCTGACCGCAACGTGTACAAAACTCATGCATTGTTTGTTTCAATTTTCTGTAGAAAATAAGAAATGAATATAAATCAAGACTTGTCAACAAATATTGCCTTAATTTTACTGTCAGCCAAATAAACTGGGGTTTTCTAATCTCATGATTTAAGTAAGAAAAGGTGAATTGCATCTGGCAATATCATTTGGAAAATAGCGAGGTACAAAGTGTATTTAAGAGACGATGGGAAGTAAGCATATCACATCCATAATCCACAAGTCATACAAAAATTTCTATAAGTCTATTTACCTAATTAATCGTGTGCTCTGTCGTTTACGAGTGGATGGATTGGTTTCGAACTTGTATGGTCTTTGACGTTTCCTGTGTGTTCCAAGAGCTGCGGCTGCAGCTAATCCGGGCATTGTGCCTGCTGCTGTGAGGGAGTTTGTGATATCATTCTAAATAACATTACTCAATTAACAACAAAGAAGAACAAAATAGAACAAATGAAACATAGAATATGAACGCCACATTTTATTTCACTATAGAACATCAATTCTTAAATCGCTCGATCGCCCACTACTAACTAATATGTGACCATCACCTGTGCACGGGCATTAAGAAGATCAGATGCCGTGAATGGATCATCTTCTCCGAGAGAATCATCATCCTCACTCATGGTAGCGACGAGATCATCTTCCGCTTCCATGATATCGTGATCTTGGTTATGCGACACACTAGCCATTGAAACAGATAAGTGTCCTCTCATGTCAGAATTCATTATTGTAATTGATGGATTTACAATAATCTGAGAACTGAAGATAAATTTCAATAAATATGAAATGCATTTTACTATTAATGTTTTTTTAGAACAAATATAGCCATTCTAGTAGTGTGGTCCCTCTTAAAACCAGGTTACGTTGGAGGTAACTTAGGGACAGTGGTGATTATTTAACCCTGCTCACCTCACCAACGTTCACCTCTGACCCTCACCCTAACCTCGTCTAACTTACTGAGCTCGTCTCGTCTTGACCACCCGTACCAAGACATTCTAAAACACCGTATTATAATCATGGAAGTGGTTTGCAGGAGTTAACATAAGGGTGGTACTTCTGGTACATGTGGTACAGCTGGTACTTCTGGTTTTAGTATTGTCCCTCCGCTGCAGCCTGTGGTACGTGAACAGCAGAAAGACCGGTAGTAAAACCGGTAGGTTTCAAAACATCGCTTGTATATTACCGCTTTATAAATGCTAATAAAGCATCTTCCAATTACCCATCACACTAAATATTTGAACACGTTGGGCGTAATAGGCCAACCTATATTCCCTGAAAATATTTGGTGGATTAGGGTAGGTTATCCCAAAGAAAATTGTTTCCGAAACTGCAGTGGTTCCAGAATCCGGAAGAACTCCGGTAGAAGTTATCGCAATCAAGACGTGACTAGAATTCCGCAGTGTAGATGTACGATAAGGTTGTCTATCGCAATTCTCATAGCTCCTAGCGGGCTTTAAATTAATAAAGGAAAATTCATTGGCCACAGAAGGTTTATAGGGGGAATAGGTGCCAAACACAAAAAGGGGGGCATATCGCATATGTATCACAATTCAGTGATTTGACAAAACAAATTCTTCTTTGCATTGCAATGTCCCTAATTCTTTCGTCAATCAACATTCATTCATCTAAACCTGCAAAAACCACTCTGTATATGTTGATGATCCTTCATCCAATGCTTGGGACCAGTCGAGTACATTTGCAGCTGTACAATGAAACATCTTACAGAAGGGAACCAAACTTAAACACGTTATCCAATTTCATAATACAGCTTATACATATACTGTGAAGGTGGCTTTATTTATTATGCTGTGCTCTCCCTACTCAATAATAAATGTTTGGATTTTGAAATTCCAAATATATGATTAACCTGTCTCAGTTTATGTGATCCTTACTATCTCTAGCAACATACAAATGAACAAGAATTTATTCAAGTTGAACATGGAATGAATTCATATGTTCATATTTCTCAGGCATATAAAATCTATATCTAAGATTCAACTGTTTCCTAACTAGTGATACACCACAAAATATCAATCCTCAATAATCATAAGCTGGTTTCCCATGATATAAACTATCATAAATAATAGAATAACAATATACTGAATAACGATTCTTCTATGCATGCATTCCTGGTCCTGGTTGCTGCGTTACTGAAGCAACAGGGTTTATGGTAAAGTTGATAGGGGTATTTATCTGCTGTTGGGTTCCCACTACATGTCTTCCACTGATTGAATTAACGGCCTGATATCCAGGTGTTCTGGCCATTGACACCGCAGATGCAGGACAAGAGGTAACCATGGTCATCACTCTTGTGCAATGTGGTTGACTACCCATATGAGTAGCTAATAATCCACCTGGTGAATTTTCTAATGAGAGAGAAGGCATTATAGATCCCATAGGGAGAGAAGTTGTAATTGTGACAGGCACAATAGCTGAAGCCAGACTTCTGCAGGGAACAGCAGGGACTGAAATTTGTGTATTACCCATATCAGGGTTAGGTTGTGCTAAAGAACCTTGAGTCATGACCTGAGCTGCAACAGCAGCTAAAGAAGCTGAAAAAGTACTAGCGCCTTGTCTTGCCGAAGATGGATTCTGTTGATTATTTGTTACCAAAGTGGCATGGGCCATCTGTGCAGTTGCCATACTGCGATTCATGTGGTTCAATGGATCTGCATCCCCTTCCACCGTTATGGTACGATTGGCTTGGACGACCAAACCACTTGCAGTAGCTATATTCTGAGTCCCTTGTGATTGGTTGTGGGTTGGCATGGTGATAGGACTCGCTATAGAACAGTTTCCAGTTAATATTGAAGGGTGTTGATTCGACAGTATTGTACCGGTAGCACTGCTGGTTGTCATTGAAGGCATGGAGCATATTAAGTTTTGTGATATGGGAATGGTGTTTTGGGTAATGGAAAAGCTAGCAACGGTTTGACCAACATGATTAGTCTGCTGAAGGACAGGGGCAATATTAGCATGGATAGCTGGTGGATTTTGCCCCACGTTGGCTGCGCGATTACTCATTGAATGAAGATCATCTAGCAACTGGCTGTTATTAGAGACTAAATTGTTAACGATTGAAGTATTCTGGGGAATGGAACGTGACATTTGAATGCAGGCTTGAGCTGGTACTGACGGATGGGTAATGACACCGACATTCGCTGTGTTCAGAGGCTGTTGAGTCTGATTCGAGTTTATTAAATCAACTGGCGTGACGGTCATTGGTTCCGATGCCAATAGCGAAGCGCCGGACAAACTGCCGTTAGTTGACAACTGCTGAGTTTGTCCAGGTACACTCAAAGACATTGCGATAGGAACAGAAACTGACAATGGAGACTGTGTGGCAAAATTGTTCGCTTGAGAAAATGATTGGCTCTCGGCCAAACAACGTTTCTGGAGTCGAAACTGTGCATTCTGTTCCAGCAAAACTTCGTTAGTCGCTGACAAATCGGACACTTGTTTCCTAAGATGGTTTAGTTCTTTTCTCAATATGAAATTTTCTTCTTTAATATACTGAAAGGATGGATTTGCTAGGGTCGACATCAAACAGCTGTCCATATTCTTGGTCATATTGTTTCGAGAAGTCATTGCGAAAATAGAAGCTTCATGATCCTGCGATATCAATCGGATTCGTTTCTTTTCGGGATTGTTATCGGTCATTAAATGCATCCTGTTATCTGATGCTGTCTCTTGGCAATTCTTTTCCTCTATGTTATGCAGGTTGCTGTTCTGATCTAAATGAACAAAACGGCATTTCTTCCCACGCTTGCATTGCCTCTTAGTGTAATCGCGACACACCGGCTTTTCCTGATGCTGTATCACCATGGGAACCACGGTTTTTAGTTCCGAAGCTGAACCGGCAGGCTTGTTGGCCACTTCAATTCCTAGTTCATATTCATATTTGATTTTTAATGGCAAGAGGCTGCTTTCTTTGTATATCAACTCGGTCTCACTAGAACAGTGAATAAACTTGCAGTTTGGTCTTTCACATCCTTTGTTTTGGAAATCATGACAGAATTCATAGCTGACATTGCAACTTAGTGGATCATCTTTCGTGTTCACCGGCGTATTTAATTCCTCGACAGAAAGGTGCTTGAACTTACATCGCTTGTCTCGATTGCACACATTACGTAAAAAATCTCGACAAATGCTAGTGGTGTTCGATAAAACTTTAAGAGTGCTGTCGCCACCTGAACCAGCATCCTCTTTCATAGTAACACACTGTATCATAAATGACACCTTTACAAAGCTTTTAGCAATATCTATTAGGAAAAGGATAATAAGGTTTTTTGAATAATGAACAAACAAAAAATACAACAGTGAACATCAGTGCGATCAATACGACCAGGTCAATATCTATCAATTACACTTCAGACGACGATATATCGGTTAATAAATACGAAAATCCTTAACAGTATAGCTTGCAAACAATATTTAGGAAAACTAACAGCTGTCTAAGCATATACATTATTTACCACAGGCTAGACAGCTTTATTTCACCTAACCCTTATTTTGTTGCGCTACTCTGCTTCGCTCACGAAAATCACGCTTGGGTGAACACCGCAACTTTCTAGCCAATACGGATGCAGTCACGTGAGCATCCTTTTTTCAGTGGTTGTAATTACTTTTTGTAGAAAGTTATAAATAAACCATAAATAATACGACACAACCAGATATTTGCTAAAATCAATAAATCATATTTGCCAAAGTACTAAATCATATCAAGTTCTGAAATGAATAAATATCACGCTAACATTCTGTTTATTATGTCTGGCAAATTCTACTTAAATGGCAAATTCCCAACAACTTCTATCTCCCCCATTTTAATGTTAAGTGATTTAATTCTTTAGGATCGTTCCGGCTTTCCGAATTCAAAACGTGAATGAACTACTTGCGTATCGACTTTTTTCTCATATCATCTCACATATACAATCTGTAAGATGGACCACAAAAAATAAACCGAATAATTTCATATTCAGTTCACCAACGAGCCCATATGTGTTCTTTATTCTTACTTCCAATACTACAATTAATTCCACAAAAAGAGCAATCAATATAAATAGATTTCTAAAGCCATAAATCAGATTGATAAAAACTGCATCTGCGGTGCCGGATCAATTGAGCTGAACATAGTGTTAGATGCGGTATTCACACAAATGTCTAAAACATAAAAATGCTGAGCTCCAAACCCTGGGGCCCAAAGCATTAGTTGCTTTTGCTACTATGCTGATCCTTCCCTAGTTACAACTGTAATGCAGTACTCGGGGGAAATTCTTGGCTTTCAAAGAAGATAAAAATCCAGGTTGAAAGGAATGTGTAATAATGAATATGATGTGAAATACGAATTTCAAGACGATCCCTTGATGGTGTATTTATCCCATTTCTTCTCCGGGTCATACGGTTCCCATCTACTTGCTGGGAAAATATGCTTATTCTTTTCATACCATTGTCGCAGAACTACCTTGCCAGCATGAGACTGAAAAAGTTGTTTGACAAATGGAAATGCTATATTATATTATGATTTAATTGGTGCCTATTGAATGAGGTATTACTACATTAATTCATAATCACATGATACTGTTAGTGTGTTATGTTGGTTATTACACTTACTTCGTCTTTTTCTACAGTTGCATCTCCGATAAGCCTCACATCATCATGTACATCGAAACTAAACAAAGGTCCGCTTTTCCCTCTGGCTTTTGTTACAATGAAGTCGTAGAAGGTGTAGTGATGAGGAATTATCAAATCTTCTTTAATGTACATCAAATGCTCAACACCTGAAGAGCAATATGCAATCGGTGAGTGGTACAGTGACATTAGTAATAGTCATTTGAACACATACTCCAGTTATACAGCACAAATCAAAGGTTGTATCAAGCAAGCTCCGTATAGTTAATGATACCAAATGTGAAAGGGAGCGTCTCTTGAACGAATATAGCATTTTTACATAAAGGCGATACATTCCCATTTCTGCAGGACCTCTTATATTAATTGCCATTTCAGAGACAGGGTCTCCCGCCACAACGCAGTCATTCACAAAAATTGCTTATATTTCTCTTAACAGTAAAAGAAAATTCCTACCTGCTGTACGCAACTCACTGAAGTCTTTTCTTAATTGTTCAAGACATTTTATCAGGAACTGTTGAATGCTGTTGCCCTTCTTCATCTGATAAAATACAATCAGCAAACTGTTAACATACGGATTCATGAGTTTCCAACAACAGAGTCTTCCTGAATCTATTTATTCATCCTAGTAATACTCTATCCAAGAGAACCCAGCATTAATTCAATGCAGACTTTTTTAATGAATGGGTTACAGCCCAACAAAATGCAGTTAGAAAAACTATACAAACATAATCTTTTCGTCCTCACCTTAGTTTTCTTTCTGTGTCCTGATCCATCCCAAAAACTATATGTTATTTCAATTTCTTCATCTAGTGGAAAATGCATACAACATTAACTAACATGATCAGGTATTAAAATATATAAGGGAGAAGACAGTCAATACAGTACTTTTTATGCTTTCTTGTTTTTCTTCCCATTGCTGTCTCAGTTCTTCACGTAATTTATTTTCCTCGGCCTATGGATTAGGATAGAAATAACATACATGACAACTGTACATTGCCAGCATAAAGAACAAATATTGTACAAAAGCATTCACCTCTCGTTCTCTGTCTGGCAGAAAGCTTGTATCTACATCTGGATTTTTCTTGTTCTTCTTTTTAACCACAACTTCTTCTAAAAATTGGAAAACAAAGGATAAGGAGTGAAATGTAGTCTTCGATATTAGTATAGATCTCAGGATACCCATTTTTTTACATTTTTTCATTTATAATATTATAAACATTCTAAATAATTACAAATTATAAAGAATTATTACAGTCGATTCAGAGCTAGATAAGTGTAACTGTGAATAAATGTCTACCATGGCTTTAGGTAATGATTTGTTTTTCAAATATCTTTAGTTAGTGACATGTATCCGTGTTACCTTCTTGCTCTTCATCACCTTCATCATCTTCAGGATCAAAAGATAGTGTGGATTTTTTAATGTATTTTTCTGCTTTCCGTTTCTTCTCTTCTTTCAATTTCCTTCGGAACAAAAAATCTAGAAGACTATCACATGAATTTCAACAAAACTTCCTAGAATCCTATATAACTCACAATCTTGCTTCATCAGAGGCCAATGCAATCTGCTTTTCTCTTTCCTTTACAAGAAGATCTTGTCTGGCTCTCATCTCAGTCAGTGTGACCAGACCTGCGAGAAACAACAGTTGTTAGCAAATAGAAATGAAAAAATCATATCTTTCTGTGCAAGTAACATTGTATACCTACGGTGCTTGACTTTAGCTCAGCTTCCACAGCATCATAATGAGCAGAAAATTTATTGTGAATGTTTGATTTAATTGCATTCTCCTAAAAACAAAGCATCAGTCAGGTTTCTTATATAGATCAGATAATATTAACATAAAGCTTTCTTCATAGGAACTTATATATTGGACTCGTGCATATTAGAAACTAACTGTGGTAAAATACTTTCTTAAATTACAACTCAAGTTAACAAAAATAAACTTACATTAACAATTCTGGCCTTCATCATCTCCATTGTTTCCTTGGCTTTGTCTCTTCTCTTCTGCATGCTCATAGCACGCGCTCCTTCACTGGCAGCTCCTTTATATTGCGCCATGATTAACCGATATTGTTCAAAACAGTTGTATAATATCAGTCTTAAAGAATACAAGATTGCATGAAAAATTATGTAATATTTCGAAAAAAAAAAATGTAGATTATAATAAGTAGAAAACTCCAATTGGTAAGTTCGGAGTATGCAACAAGAGAACTGGTTAATAGTTTAAATATCTGCTTTTGGTACAAGTGCGATCCTTTCCACCAATGCTCAAAAACCAAATCATGAAGAAGTACAGCCACTGATCATGCCTCAGTGCGATTAAACACTAAAACCACTAGAGAGGAACTACCCAAACCAACAGGCATTGTATTTATTGTTCTCAAAGCAACATTACCATTAAGTAAATGAAATAATTCTTAACCTAACGCAACTGGGTTCCCGGAGGGCACTAAACCTGTATATGTTAAGTAAGGGAAGGGTTTGGTTATGGATTATTCCATATCTATTATCCAGTCTACTCAATAATACTGCTTTGAAATCGCCAATCACAGCGTGTGCTCGGGACCAGATATACTACCTCACCAAGAGCTTCCGTCCACCTAATCTAAATCAGCTGAAACCTAACTAGGAGGGAGAGGACTCAGCAGCCTGATTTTAAGCAATA
>QRAM01000181.1:125040-144436 GCA_013436055.1 Halocynthia roretzi | reverse complement strand
TATATATTACCTAACCGTTTACCCCTGAGCAGTCTTACTAAATTCCTCTCCTAACTCTCAAAATGGTATCTGTTTTCATACTTTCCTCTTATTTTACTTTACCGTCATTGACACTATTCATATTGTCGCTGTTACCACTATTATTCCGGAAAAACAGCTTCGTTGAACTTTGGTTAATGAAATACAGAAAAGTATTAGAAAAGGGAAAATAGCAAGGTAAAAGTACTGAAATAACTTACAGAAACCGATAGGAAGCATATAATATTCAATATATATATATATGTATCTTTTAATTGTAATTGACTAAAATACAACAAAATATCCACTATGCGCCCCATGTAGACATTGTCTTAAGAAAATGGAGCATGGAAACATTTTATAGAAATCGTCAGTGGTGTTGGAACAATTACTGATAAAATAGTTGTGAATAATGATAATAAAAAAAAGAAACAATGAGTTTGGGAGAGCAAATAAGTAAATTAAAAGATCTGTGCTCAATGGCATGAACATTGCAGCTCTCAGTGTGCAACATTAATTTATTTTGCAAAGGTAAATGGCGTCAAGGACTAAATAGACCCATGGTGTTGTACAAGGTACTTGAAACATACCAAGAACATAGGTACAACAGTTATGATAGTGAAAACAATGATTTTCGAGTATTTCAGATTATTTGTACTATCCCAGATTAGTTTGAAATGAGAATTTCTTATTTATATACACTCCTGCGGAGTTGGATCTGCATCTCTCGGGCTGGAAGCTCTAATGAAAGCGGAGTTCCACTAGCAATTTTTCTGTACATGAATTAAGAATTTTTGTATACCATGATGCTTTTTAAACACATTTGTAAGAGATACGTATCAGCTAACCGATGTGAAAGAGTGGGTTATGCAACAGATTTAAATACCTTTCGAGCAATTTCCGTATCACAAGGTACTTAATAACCTAATAAACCACTACTACAGACTCTGTCATCGTCACAATTACCATACTGCACAGCGGCAATTCAGAAAATGTAACAGGAACCGTGATATAAATACTGCATTTATCCTAATTTCATTATATAGGGGTAGCATGTTTCCTACTAAACTAAATTCCTGGAATTAATGAGAATCGCAATTGTCTTGGATTAGAGAGAAAATTTTACAACATGATAATTACGGAATAATAATTTTGACTCCTAGATACTTCTGTGCACTGCCAAACCACGCTGTACTACAAAAAATTGTGCATTTCCAAGCAGGTAGCAGGAAGCATAAAGCTTGTCAAAGCTTCTTCTTGGACCTCTGTCTTGTACATCTGTTAAAAAGTTATGTCAAGATTATTTGATGCAACAGATTCAAGAAAGATTTAAATCAACTGCCAAAAAAATCATATGATCATTATGGCACGGAGAAGCTTCAAACTATCTCGGTCACCACTTTGTCCAGAGAAGTTCAGTACATCAAAACAGTATAGAATTATGCTCATTAGAATAAAAAATGCTCCTCATTGAAATAAATGGGTCTAATAATTCACATGGCATCTTTTAACAATTGCAACCTTATTACAAGATAGTATATTTAACACACTGAGGTAGAATGGTCGGCGTTGAATCGAAATGTCATGAACAAGTAGCAACATTACGCCGATGCTTTGAACTTGGTTTAATTTGCTTCATCATGAGTTGACAACTGTTACAGCGTGAACTGCTTTGTATATGCTTACTAGTTAAGAGGGTGTTTATTGCCATGCGTTAATTAAGCAATTACTATGTCTATGAGGCGCTGGTCTTTGAGCTTGTGTTTGGTCGCCAGTAGGTGATTCAACAGGTGCCTTGTTGATCACACTGACTTTAGTCTTTTAGTGACTTTAGAAGTAAGTTTTCTTCATGAGTATAAAGCCTATTCAGCTATCTGTACATGATAGTTTGGGTGGGTATTATATTTGGAAAATTACGGTACCTTGGACCAGAAGTTATTCTTCAATAGGGACTTGTATATCAAAATTATTAATCCATAAACCTTAAAACTTTTAAGAAATCAATATAATAATCAATATTGAATAATCAAGCAATAACATAACATTGCAAAATTTACCATCGTTGTACTGTATTCTCTTCTTATTTTACTCCGTTATGTCACATGATGAGTTGATAAACTTATTGCTTCTGAATGTACAGCTATTGTAGAGAACTGTCCCTCTACATCTATTGTCAGTTTTGAACTCAGATCACGGCTGTTCACACGCTCAGTTTTAACGGTCGCAACCTCAGTCTTTGCTTGTTTCATTATTCCTTGAATGTCATCCGGATTCCTCGAGATACTGGTCAGCTTGTGTTTTCCTTGATTTTTACCATTCCTATTAAAAATCCAAGCATTAAACGCTTATATATTCTGACACGATAAGTCTATTGCAATTCAGGGTCCTATTGCCAACCATTTAAACTGCAGTTACTAAAGGTAACAACCTGTAAATTTGCATAATTTCATTTATTTTATTGCAGAAAGAGGAGTGAGAGATTTGCTCTACATTTCCAATTTCATATTTTATCTACATTTCAAGATATTATTGATTTTATTTGGTAAGGTTTACTTATTGCTTGGCTAGCAAATCATCCTGTCGTTTCCAATATAATCTGATTGAAGAATATTGAGCTTTACATTTTGATTTATTTAAGTACTTTGAATATGTCACAGCATTTCTAGTTCTACAACATTTTTGTAATACCACAGCCGTCTACATTCACTGGTTTTCGTCTAATTAACATACACTTTGTGACTACACAGAGATATAAACACCACAATTACAGGGAATTATATCCAGAATGATTTTGGAATTCTTATTCCGTATTCAGAATACCGATGTAATTGTTATTTCTACAACTGTGATACATCAGGGTTTACTCTTTCAAATTATATATTGAAATATAACATAAAAAAATCCTCAATACTAACATAAGTGACTCATCACTCAAAATCACAAACTTTCATTTTACTGGAACTATTCCATGATAATTAGGCTATAGGATTTAGTCAAGTACCAATGAATCTTTTTATTTATGAAAACTACCTACTTATGGATTTTCACATGCTTCGCAAGATGATCAGATCTTGAAAATTTCTTTTCGCACACCGGGCATCCGTATGGCTTAATACCTTCGTGAGACCTTTTGTGCCTCGCCAGTTCGTCCGATCTTGAAAATTTCCAACCACATGATGGCCACTGACAAACGAATGGTTTTTCCCCTGTGTGGCGTCTGCAGAAATAATGAATCAGCATTTTAACATAGATGAGGAGCCAAAAATAACTTATGCTATACTACTGTGCAAATCATCATGACATGGCTTCATTCTAAGTCATGAATATTGAGATCAGAAGTGACAAGGTACAGATATAGTTGAAACCATCTCCAGTTATTTAAATACCATTAGTTTCAATGCTGTTACATCAGTTCAAACAAACAACACTACAATTTCTTTTGAAACTAAAAGAAGTATTACAATTACAAGATGTAATAAATGAAAGGATCTATAACTCTTTTTTCAATACCAGACCACATTGTGATCTCATCAAGATGAACCCAGATGAAAGAGGTAAGTTCGGTCAAGAATCCAGATCGCTTCATTAATTTGGGAGGGGGAGGGGGGAATGGGAGCAAACTTAAATGAAAATTGAAACTATTTCAACGCTGCATATTTCAATTATTCTGCAGTGGAGTATGTAACAATAAGCTACATTTCATCAATTGAATCACTGGAAGTCAATTAGGAAAATATTGTCAGAATAACTGCTGAGATAACAGGAATTATCAATCACTTTATTTTTCAATCATCTGACTGACGGTAATAGAAAATTGGAAAGACAAATTATGATTGCGAATACCATGATTAATACAGCCAATTTGTATAGAGAAAGGCTATATGAGTTGATGCCAGTCTAATGGAATACTATTTATACTGTATTCAAACTGCAGGATTTCAAAACCTTTTCTTTTCTAGGCTTTTAAAATACACTTATCATTACTGGTAATCATTTACTGGATAAATGAGGATTAAAAAAGCTTACAAAGCATATTACAAAAGCAGGCAACCTTCCAATTAATTTCCTTACGTGTAAGCAAAAAAACGTTTTGATCTATTTGCTTGCTCTAGTGCAATATGGTAACCGATAGTTTTTGTTTGCATTAAGTCAAGACTTTAATTACCGGTAGCTAAGTTGGAGTTTACTAAGCTAAGGTAAAGATTATAATTTCATACCACAACTTCATATATTTCAACTACAAAACACAGTTTGCAATTTCAATGTTAAGTATTTACATGGACACTCACCTAAAATGAGCCTTCAAATGTGAACTTTTAGTATATCGTTTCCCACAGTCTGGATACGAACAAACATGTATGCGAAGAGCATCGTTGTCCGCTGTACTTTTCTTATTATCCCCGTTATTTCCGACGTTCCCCTTCAACAAACCAGTCGAATTTTGTGTGTCGACGGTGATACCTGCGATAACAATGCAGCTCCCTGGGTGTGCAGACAAAATAGGCAACGGTGCAATTTTCACAAAGTTTTTCGAACTGTTTGCGTTTGTTGAATTTGCTGATATAGACGTAGGACTCTTTGACATACCATCAGCCTCCCTGTTCGAGTCTGATGAATCATTTTTACAATTTTGTGTACTGTTTTTGTTCTCAATATTATTCGAAAGTTCGCCCGCTGACATCTGTACCTGGGCAAGTTTAACGGGGATTAAATGATTTCCGATCGCTATGTAAAGTGGAGTTGAGACATTAATCTCGCCGTTGCTTCCAATACTGTTTGATGTGTTAACAGTGATAAGTTGGGCCAAAGTACCCGATGAAGAACAAGTATCACTGCTTTCAGATTTACTTTCGTTTTGCAGGCTACTTCCACGTGCATTATTATTGTTATTGTTAACAGTTACGTCGGTTCTTGGTTCTTCCTTTACAATAATGTCCATATTTGAATTATGGTCGTCATCGACCAATAATTTACTATATTGTTCGGTACCGCTGACAGGAACAGAGGCCATGTTCGCGACCCTGTCCTGTAGTTTGGCAGAAGGGAAAACATAATTCGGCAGCCCAAGTGCATTGTGTTGAATGTTGTTGCCATAAAGGTTTTCCTCAATGGACTGTCTCGAATCCGTTTCAAGCAAATCGTCCAACACTGTACCGAGATTTTGCAAATCGCTAGAGCTTGCCGAAGGCTTTATGCCGTAAGCCGGATTACTGCTTAAAGAAACAGCATGGTTATTTTCTGGGTGCTGGTACCCTTTACTCAATCTCCCTTGCTGATTAATATTAATACCAAGAGATTCTAAATCCACAGTGGAATAGGATGGGAATACATAGTTCTTTTTAACAAGTTCATTTCCAGAATCTGTAGGCTTTTGGGTCACAATGCTAGCTGAAGCGGAGGAGAAGGTGTCTTGCGAGTGTGATATTTTCGCTTTGTCAAAGAAGGGCAGAGGATTTAACATGTTACGCTGATTTTGCACCATCAACATGGCCTGATTAAATTCGAGCATCGCTGACTCTATATCTGGTTTGTCATTAGTCAGACCAAGAACACCTCCCGGCGTCTCTTTTTCAATGCCTGATGGCAAAGACTTCAACATGGAATAAACCGGCTCAATTTCAGAACCGCTCTGAGAATTAAATGTTTCGCTTCCCTTATTACTCGACAATACATCGCTTAAAACATCATCAGAACCTTGAAAAAACCACGGTAGGGTGTCTGTTTCGGAACTTGTATGCTGAGGCGAAAGGATATCCTCCACTCTCATGTTTTCATCTTCAGTTGATACAGTGGTAGCAAGTGGAAACTGAGATTCCTGCGATGTCGACTGTTGACTCGTCGAAACAGGAACTTCGGAAATGAGGTTGTCATTTGTATCTGTCATGACGTTTGATGGATAGGAGTATGTAACAAGATTTTGGATGCTGTGGTTAGGCATCACACCAGCTTTACCAAATGGAGATGAATAGAAACTACCACCATCATGCTTAGTTTGAGTAATGTTAAAATTATTATTCATTACCGCAGGAGTCGCCGTCGTAACAATGGAAGAAGACTTTTCGCTCAAGAGAAGATCGAGAAAATTATCCGCTGTGAAATTGATTCGAGGCGAACTGACTTGACTGAAACCAGGCTGACTTTCAGACAACTGGTAGTTTAGTTTCGAAATTCCTTCGCTTTTTCCCACGACTATGTCCATCGAATAAGGAATTTGTTCGTGTTGACTGTGACCTATTAGACTCGTCATGTTCGAACAAACAGTATGTGATTGAGAGTCTGTGTACATGTCATTTGGATCACACACAGAGTTTTGTGCTTCGGTAGTAAAACTATCTCTAGGCGGCATCTGTAAAGCTGCCCTCATGTTATAAAGTTTACAGTTGCACACAGATTGTCTATAGCCTCATTATACGAAAACCTGAGGTATTTCAGAAGTGACAAGTTTAACAAATGACACAGTAGAACAGATCGCAGTAGGTGCATTCTATGAAAATTGTAAAAGAGAAGTTTTTTATAACCATAACATGGATTTATCACTTACACAACCCGCTGCTATAGGCAGTTATAATGGTTACTTTATTTAAATAAGCTCAATCGGAAATCATGGTTGCATAATACAATCACCAAGATTCAACTCATCCTAAATAAAGAAATTATCGTTTACTCATAGTCCGTATAACTTCTATAACCAAAGTAGCGGTCACAGCTATTTTAGAGATACCAGGTGACCAGCTATCCATTCTTTAATTATCATATCATATTCTTGGAGCTAACAGGGTGAAGTTTCCCACACAATTATATGTAACTCAATATAAAAAAACAGGGTGCTGTGATATGGTACACAGTACACCCGATAGAATGCAGTTTGACAGAATCGTTTATGCCAAAAACACATCTTCTTTACGGCTACTAGTTGTGAACCTCTATAATTATTACAATCCTAAGGTAACGGATCATAGTCTTCTATTGCACCATCTACATCCTGAATCTGTTTACCTTCACTTTAACAATTGACCGGTGTTGCTTATCTTAACGGTGTCTATTCACATACAAATATGATCGCAGATCACAAGACAAGGCATAATAACGCAAGAAGTAATGCACTATTAACAAAAGAGTTCACTATGTTCTTGCGTTCGATTCCTTTAGCAGTGAATGAAACCCTATTCTACCCGTACCTTGGGAATAGTTAGATACTTGAGGGCAACCTAAACCTATCGGTAGCTAACCGATAACAAACAAACAAATCTGAGAGCATTACGCAATATCAGTTATCAATAATACTTACTGCTTCCTGCTTCTTACTTTATATAATAACATAACTTACATATCAGTTCTTTATTTCTGCTATTTGCATATCTTAACTTTAACAAAGTCCTTGGACTGGTAAAAAATTGAAGTTTACATCACTATTATGAGTTCCGACTTCGACCTAAACAAACACTCTGGTTCCACCATGTGAATAATGACATCACGCGAATCTCGACCAATCGTTAGCTAAAGACTGAGGGTTCGTCCACTCACCTGATTTCTGATTGGCTGATGTCATACGTCACCAATCATGACGCAATATACTCCAAATCTTTCTCCAATCGAATGGTGCCTGGGTGGGAGCAAGGCGTAGCTAAGGCTTGCTGCGTTGGCGATATTCGTCGTATGATATTATATTTAGAATGGTAAAAAATATCGACACCTGGGGTTTATTTTCGTTCAAGAACGTATACACGCGTTGACAACGCCTCACATAAATCGCGTAACTGTGGTTTCAGACGTCCTACTTCTCGCGTAAGCTCTCTTACATCCACCAGTGATTCGGCAGAATACGGATAACTGGTTATCTGATTATTCGCAATAGAGTAGAAACAACCACATGATGATGACGACGTATGTGCATGCATTGTAAAATGCCTCTGCTACTATCGCAATCTTAGCATTAGCATCGAAGAGAAATCGAATTCCACAACTTCAAATAGCGTACATTACGCAATCATATACGTATATTATAAATACAACATAATTGCCTTTGTCTGCAATCTGCATTGATAAATAGATAATATCCTGATACTTTACGTATTTTAGTGCTGACAGACCAGTAAAATAAATTAACGATAGCTCTGTTTACCATCGACATAAGCAAAATTATCACTTCGCAGAATAAATCATTAACTTTGACAATTGCTCTACGTACGCTGAAAACACGAGGTTAAAGGCATCAAATAATTTTATCAGTGATTAACATTGCCCGAGGCAACACTGTTTTGCAATATCTTAGCAGACGTTGTTTGATGGGAGTCTCGGCATAACTATACCTATTCGAGAAGGTATAAACAAACTAATAAATAGTTTGTCCTGCGATAAACTGCATTTAACGTCTCTATGTGCTACATTTTAAATATATTTTTATTTAATTAAATTCAAAACAACATCAGATTCGGTATTACGTAATTGGAATATGTCTGAAGAAACTATACCTAGTGCATTATATAAGAGAGCTTGATACTTGGTTTAGCGTAGGATTGCCACACAGCCACATTTTCTCACACATGTCCTACATATAGGTGTCAAAATTTTCATCCGAGATGAATTTTAAAAATACCTTAAATATTCAGAATCTACTTTCTGCATTCATATATTGGCTTAATTTATGGAGAAATACATTGATATTTGCAAATTTTTTGTATGCCGCAGAATTTCTAGATTTTGGGAACAAATTATCGGTTTAGTTTAGATGAATATGAAAAATATAAATCGCACAAATCATCATATTATATTATAGCTGCACTGAACACAATGAACGTACCTGTGATGAAAAAAAAAACCATGTAAATCCATGAGGAAAAAAACGAATGATCAGTAGCGTCCTGTAACTTACCTCCTTGTAGTCGATACTGGAACAACATGAATTCAGTGAACTTAATAAATCTAAATTTAGTATTGAAATATGAGATGCACTAGTGGAACTCAGACTGCCTCTGCAATTTAAGTTGCATTGGTACTAATAAAGCTTATTATCCGGATTCTATTCAAATAGGCTAAAGTTATTCATTTTGCTGTCACAATCATCATCTTTGTATTCAGTCAGAGAGCAGTCTTCAACAAAATCAGATTTTTTCTCATTCGACTGTTCTTCTGCAACCAACACTTCGTATTCTTCTGCAGCGTATCGATCCCAGTCGGTTTTCTTTGATTTTGCAATGTTTTCTTGTTCATTGAAAAAGTTTGCGAACGGATCCTTCTGTTCGTGGTTCAGATACTTTTCCACGTTCAAAAATGTATCAAAAAATAGATCAGCCATTTGAGACTTTTTCAAATCGCTCAACGATATGCAGTCTGGCTTCGCAGGCTTGATCATGTCAAGCATTTGACAAGCACAGTCTTCGAAAGGCAACGCTTCAATATCAAGCAGTTCTAGCTTCTGCATCTGTTCTTCATAAAAATACTCCATTTCATAAAGTGATATCACACCATCACCATCTAAATCCATGCACCTGAACCAATATATAATACTTGTGTTGGTCTTCTTGTCTTCTTCTGATATGATGAACCAAATGAAATCGAGATAAGACATGCATTTCTTTCCAGCTGTTTGGTCTGTTTTCCATCTGAAAATCCAAAAATAAGAGTATTTAGCATAATGGATTAATATTTAATGTTAAGACACAATAATCATAGCTGGTACTGTAATTTTTCGATCATAATATACACCTCCACTATGACGTCCAGATAGCTGAAAAAGTTCTTAACCCATGTATAATATACAAACTGACTTTGAGTCAGAACTCAAGCTCGTATTATTCTATTGCAATAGAGCATACTGCATACAGCTAATGCAGCACAAAGTAGCAGGATGTCTTATTGTATGGTTAGATCGACGACATCCCATGATTTAGAGGGCTTTAATATTATTTTGAGTCAAGCAGACATAACACTGGCATTTGGTGAAAAGAGGTAAAAAGGAATGAGAGGTTGAGAATTGATCGTCTAAATGTCTATATTATATGGATAGATCCTGATCTACCTTGTAACTGCTCCGGATAATACTCTGTCCAGAAGCCTACTAGATAAAACTCCATCAGCATGATGAGCAAGATCACTGCAGTCAATGATGAGGTCATGATCTGTGTCCAATTCCCAAAACTTGCAATAGATAACATAAAAATGCTCGTACGAAAAATAGTCTGTGATTGCGTTAATATCATCTTCCTCCTCAAGGGACCCAACGACCTGCAGGAAGTTGCTTTTCCGGAGCTCATTAATCGTAATCTTTCCGGACCAAGAGGAGTTGACAGTGTAAAATATTCTGGCCATTACAGTGTTCACATAACGCGAGTGAAATTCCGGAGCTTCTTTCAAAAAAAGGAGTCCAGGATGACTGTCTACTATGTCGCATACCAACGGAAGGAAGTCATCGAATTCCAGGTAATCATTACCCGGTTTCGCTATCAACGATACAAATCTGGAAGCGTTGTCATGATTTGATGCTACGATACTTTTCCAAGCTTCGATAATCTCCTTGACTGATACAATATCAGATTTTTTCTTAATCGCATGATAAAAAAGAGGTGCCTTCCAATATAAGGGGCATCCACAAGCTCTACAAACAGGTTCCAACTTGACTAATTCATATCTTGTTATTATAAGGTCTTGAAAGGTTCTTGCTATGTTATCATAATCGATGCCATTTTTTTCCACGCCAGCCATGCCCCTTGGAAAATAAAACTGTGGTACTTTTAAATCATGCTTGAGAGAAACTTTGACCTGCCGGCTGCTCACACAAGTGTTTTCGGATTTAGATATGTGAGATTGCTCGGGTGGTATTTCACTGGATGTACTTTTCTTAGATTTTTCCTGAGAGATCCTCCTAGATTTCTGAGGTGTAGCAGAAGATTTCTTCTCATTTTTAGATTTTGTCGTTCTTGTCTCTAAATCTGTGTATTGGTTTGCTGTCTTGAAATTCTCTAACAAATCATTTTGAGCTGTTGAAGAGATCCATGCGAGGAAGAGCTCATCAACTTTGTGGTTTAGCAGCGGTTTCAGCTGAGATTTTGATGAGCGATATAATTTTTTATGATGAACGTCATTCATATTTGCTTTGAGATGTACCTGCATTGACTACATCTGAAACCATATATACCTGTAATTATTAAGGTAAGGTTTTACACTGTAATAGAAATGTCTACTAAATTTTGCTACACTGAAATGACTGAGAGAAACTCACCAACCAGTTTGCTAAAATATTACCTCAATAAGTAATCTTGAATCATGTGTATTTTATCAAACACAGAAGTCTAAAAGTCTATTGAAATTCTGCAACTCTAATTCGAACTAGCAGGAAAGATATAAAAATCCATAGATTTCGATCAGAAATCAGTTTACAGTCTATTATCAAAAGATTCTTAAGACAATTATGAACCATTTCTGAAAGTCTCTCTTTTAATTCTACCTCGGTTATCGCTGTGAATTTGCGCCTCAAAATACTTACGTCAGCCTATTTTGACCCAGAATGCATTCGATGCCGAAGGTACCCCACAAACCACCGTAGTTAGTCACAAACTCTTTCATATCTTTTCTAGGGAAAATACAAACACTAACTCAAAGTTTTGTATTCGACTTCCCCTAGGTAGTAAACTGCGGGGAAGTCAGGCTAGGAATTAATGGTGCAAAGCAAATATGTATGATTGGAAGGGAAGAATCTCTTTGCTTACAACTTGAACTCACGGTTGTTATGTACAACTCACGCTTTACATATCGTTGGCAACCGGCGTCCACGTGACTTTGGATTAATGCATAATGCATCAGCACCTTAGTAGAGACGCCTCAAATGTACTGGAAAAGTGTTGTATTACATCGAACTAAGAGTTAACTACATTTTTTGTTTTTTTTACTCCCGTGTATCCGGAGAATCCTGACCCAAAACTACCCACCATCCAGCTCTCGCAATTGTTATTGAAATTTTGAAAGTGTGGCGTCCTTAAAATTATATATGGCGCGACATCTAGTGATTCTGTAAAAATTGCAAAAATGAGAAGAACTGCGAACTCCACCACATGGGTCCATTCTGAATTCGCAAAACTCTCCGGATTTACAACGCGTCTAGTATTCCAAGAGTGCCCGCCATTTTTTGTTACTACTACAGAGTACTGCCACTTGCAAGCAATTGGAAGTCGCGCATCCTAGTGTTTCAGAATTGAGCACCGCAGTAAGGGTTGTGTGCCAACAAATGATGAATTATTCACCTTGGACGATCAGGGGTTTTTCTACCCCCTACCCTTCTAGTTTTTATACCCCACTCACAGTATTTATAATATCTATTTTTCAAGATTATGGGTTCTAAAGAAAATGGGGTATGACTACATCCAAAGGTTAGTGCGGTGTACAACTATATTTACATCCTGTCAATTTTCGTGATTACAAAGCTTGTTGATGTTAATCGCATTTCCAGTTGCATGCTATATTAGAGTCATCAAGATGGAGCTGATGAAATATTAGTAATCGATCAGACTACATCAAAGAACTATGGTGAGAAATTTATCGCCGCGGTGATAGACTTTCTGTCGTTTGAACAACAGTCCTTGTCTGGTAAGGCAATACAATTAAAAATACATTTTACACGTTAATTACTCGAAATATGAGCTAGCTAACTGCATCTTCCTTGCAAAGAAAGAAGGTTAACTAAAGTTTATAATACTTTTGCCTGTTTCATCGAAGTTAGTTGAGATAATACACTCCTACGAGAAAGGTTGAATGAACTGTAAGGAAGAGTTTCTTTTTCAGGAGAAGAACTAGGTAAACTGTATATATTTGTGGTTGGTATGACCATTGAATTTGTTTGTATATTTCTTCAATAACTAATGATAATAATGAAGTATCATTACGTGAATCACGCAAGCATATAAAATATGGCGGAGGGAAGAAAATCTGTGGTATCTAAAGTCGAAGCTTTGAGGAAGCTTTCAAATTCTTCAAGAAAGTCGTCAGATTCTGACAAGCGCAAAATATCTCGCGTACATCTTGGACGTGTACAATTCATACCAAACTGTTTGATCAACGATGAAGTTAGCAGGCTAAGCACAAATAGAGTTTTATATATTGAAAATACCTGAATAAACAGTATATCTTTTTTTCCATACTTTAGCCTAATCCGGAATGCCCGATCTCCATTTATGAATTCCTCTCTGCTGCAGCAGCCGGAGCTAAGAAAACGGTAACGAAATATATAGAGGAAGGAGGAGACATTCGCGCTTCAGATGAGGTTTGATATATGGTAGCCTGTAGACACACATGTATTTAATTATGCAAACGATATTTCAATCTCAGTGTCAAAGGAACGCGTTGCATAGAAGTGCTCTATACAGCCAGACAGAAATGACAAAGTATCTTCTTGAAAGTGGTGCTGATCCGAATGCACAAGACAAAGTAATGCTCTTATAATAACTTTACAGTACTGGTATATTTAGATACCATGGCATATGTTATACCGAGAATGAAAATAGTTATCATCTATCTAAGTGATTTCACTAAATAAAGAACAGTCAAACGATGGTTTATGAAAGATATCTTATGAAGATATTTTAATGTATAATACATCACTTTTTCATGCTGTCTTGCTTCGTTTTATTTAGCTCGGCGGAACTGCTTTGCATTGGGGTTGTCGTGGAGGTAGCTTGGAATTAATCACTATTTTGCTGAACCACGGAGCCAAGGTTAATAAGAAAGATAACGTGAGTAATTACCATTCTATTTTCCATGATCGATAATTTCGTGCGAAATGACGACTACAAGCTCGATTTTCATTCTTAGTTGCTGAATACGCCACTGCATGTTGCAACGAGAACTGGATGCGAGGAGGGCGTCAATTATCTCCTTGAATGCGGCGCGAAAATCAATGAACGAGATATTGAGGGTGACACAGTTGTACACGATGCAGTGAGACTTGGCCGACATAACGTAGTGAAAACGCTGATTTTGCATGGAGCTGACATGAACATTAAAAACAAGGTAAGATTATTTATTACATTTGAAGTGATTTTTCACCACGAACAATTTTCTAATAATCCTAGGCTGGAAAAACGGCACAGGATATGGTACAGCTCTGGTACAAAGAGACATGTAACGCGTTGGAGAAGCAGGATGCTAAACATAAGACGGAAGAAGGAAACTGATGAATGGGAATTATCGAACTTGGAAATAATTACGAATAGAAAAGAAAAGCAAATAACTTTAAATTTTTGCTGTACAACGCTTTATAGTATTATGTATTTTAAATTGAAGAAACACTGTAAGAGAAAATGAGGGACACAGAAAGTTAGTATTACATATTAATATATATAGAAGTGTTGACATCTCAATATTAGACTAGATTATTTTTTCAAATATATAGATCCCAATTTCACATGTTACATGAATTCATTATAGGTGATAAATAGTTATATTATTATAAATTTGAATCAGAACGTTTTGAAAAAAATATGAATAGTTACATCTCTGTTGTTCATAGTCCTCACTTCCAGTTGTGCAGTTGGTAATAGATGGAAACAGGCATCTTTCGAACCATTGCTTTTGTATTTCTAAATAAACTAGAACTGTGTTATTATTATCATTACTACTTGCACGTTCATGGAAAAGGAGAATTTCAAAGTACCTGATGTTCAGAAATAGTGTCACTTCAATCTAAATATAATTAAGTTACTTTCAATATGCGAAAGAAAGCACCAAGCACACATGTACGGTATCGGTTGAATACGTCTCCACTTGAGACCTTATTATCCCAAACTTCCTGGCCCCTTTTGAACCATGTACCCTTTACAACCCCCTGATACAGGCCCTGTACACCTTGAGTCCTAGCTGCTACTGTACAGTCCATCGTGAAGAATGGATAAAGGTATAATATTGATTTCTCTAAAAAAAAATCGTTTGCTTGCATTTTTTAGTTTTCTTTCGCACCTAACCATACCTACAAACAACGTCTAGTTTCTGTTAAATCGATATTCAGCTTCATCCCGGAATTCGCTTCTATTTAGCTTCTACAATATAATTCTAAATTCAAGATGATTTAAAATTAATCAAATAAATACAATGATTGCGGAAACATACTTGGAAAAACTTCAGTAACTCATGGTTATATCACGGAAATTATGGAAAATGTACGATCAGTAACAGTAGCAGTGAAGAATGTTTTTGTAAAGTTAAAAGATGCGAAAATTAGAATAAAAAACAACCTGCAAAATATATAAAGTTAATCACAATTCAATTAAACTTTTAAGTTAAAAATGAAACTGATAACTAATACACTCAATTCACAATATTCATTAATCACAAAATCACAGTACATTGCAATACTGAACAGTATAATTCAGTAATGCATTTACCCAATTAAATAGAATATTATACGATAACCAAGAAAATTGGCCTGTATTATAGCGTATTCACAGCTGGATCTATTTCATTAAAATACGAGAAGTACTTCGTGAGCAAAAAGAAAAGAGGGATTCACAGAGCAGTATAATCAGTATTGACATCAGAACTCTCGCTAATTGAGAGGCTGGAACGTTTCCAAGGAGTCGAGTTTTCCGAATTTTGTTCATCAACAGAGAATCCGGGGAGTTCGTCACCTACGCTAGACTCTCCAAATCCCATGCGTATGAGATCCTGTATGTGAAATAGCCAAATTTTCTAATGAAATTGCCTCAGCCAATAGATAGTGGATGAAACTACGCAAAATCACAAGAATGTGCACTACTTTTAACAGAAAATTTTGGGACTCTGACAATGGAATATGGTTTCATGGTAATAAAGTGTACGGCGTACGTCGTCTACAACAGTATGTTGAGTGCAGCAGGCATTACTCGTTCAGATTATGATAGTCGCAATCAAATTTTCGCAATTAAATTATATTTAATAGCGATTAAAATAATTGATGGTCGAGATTTTTCCAGCAAAATAGTCTGTGTCATGTTTAAATAAATGATTGTTACTCTCGATTTTAGGGTTAGGTTGTGATATTGAATATTCAAACAGTCATAATCTTCACCAAGTAGATTTTAAAACGAGGTTATTAGTGCCTACGACAATTAATAGGGGTGATTTGTATAGTTATACAGCGTATAATGCATTCCAGTGTGATACAAGTATCGTGGTTCACGACACAACATGCAGACAATAACCTTTCACATTCACATTTCACGAGTAAAAATATGCTAATTTCTTTAATTATCTCCAGTAAAATTAAGTATTATTAAAATTAAGTATTAAGTAAAAACTAAGTATCTCTACATGTACACGTCAACAAAGAAGAGAAAAAGTTGAAAATTTTTGGTCGATTTTGCTCGTTACCTTCTTGCAAATTGATATGAATCGCGTACACAACTATCTAAACACTATAAGATGTCTTTACTTGAGTTACTAGTCCAGACAGCGAGATACTTAATTACAAAGGCATGGAATTCCAACGCTAGTAATCAAAGATTACACAAAACAAGGAGCGAGGACGTCACGGACAGTTGTTTTCGAAATGTTGTCGCATACTGACATCTCGCGGAAGCAATTATTCAATTTGGTGATGGCATACAAAATATACATATATATCGGTCCAGGGGTCTAGCAGGAGAAGATGAACGAATACACACTTAACTTTCACTCAATTTATAATGCAATGCACGCTATGCAAACACTGGTTGCATGGAATATGTATGTCCATTTTAGTGTTGCTTGTTTGTGTGATATTCTTGAAAGATTACCCCTAACTGATTGATGGTTTATTTTACCTTTGGGGTAGGGTTTCAGGCTGGTGCAAAATTAGGCCAACAAATCCCTGGTGCAGTTTGATTGAATCAGAAATGACATCCATATGCTTTCAATTACACTTGAACATGAATAATTATTTTGTAGTGAGTGAATTAGCATCACCAGTTATTCCATTCCATTCATACAGGTGTAAACGGACTGTACCTCCGTGGAGTCATCTGTTCTGATTCCTGATGAGGACTACCTATGTCATTTGTGGGGGCTATCCTATTAGTAGAAGCCTTAAAGATTTTGGATCGCTTGTCGTTGTTGACATGGGTTGAAAATATAAGACTCTGTTGAATGTTTTGTACATTTTCATGGATAGGACCAGCACTGTACTGGTTAATATAAGGCCAAAACTACTTTGTTCATGTTTTGGAATGTAGATTACATTTCTATTTGTTTGCTGGAATTTTCTATTTAAAGATAATTACTTCGAACGAACCTTGTCGTGGTGCGGTATTTACAATACGGTACTACTCACATTTGAGTCTTCCTCCAACAACTCAGATATCTTAGTGTTGATTTCATAGATATCAGGTCGTAACCTTGTCTCTTTTTCTCTCCAACAACTTTCCATAACTTTGTAACTGTGTAGTGACATAAAGAAAGTTATTCATATAGGTATATAATAGTCTTATTTTATTAAACCGGTACTGATACAACGTAGCTGTATGTTGGTAGTCTCGCTAGAAAAGACGAATTAAAATAAATAAATAAATTCCTTTGAGAAAACCCTCAGCTACAGCATTTTACAAGTTGGTAAGGTCTGTGATGACACCACAATGGCAAGTGAAGACACAAAATAATCGTGATGCGCAATCGTGATTAGCAGTGACATAACCATGAGCCACACAGTAACAGGAAAAGCAGTTTACAAAATGTGTTTCTTTGGTCACCCCATTAAAATTACTAAGTCACAAGTCATACTGTCAAGTAGAATCAGCCAAAATACAGAGCCATGATGGTCTGCATTTGATCAGTTTTAAATTTATACTCACAGGGTTTCGGAACATCCTTCTGGCTTTTCCAGTTTTGAGGTTTTAATATGCTGTGCTAACATATTGCTAGGAACATCTGCATATGGAACTGCCCCGAGAGAAACGATTTCCCATATGAGCACTCCGAACGACCATCTGAATACATTATTTATGAAATAGTTATCTGCTAACGAATAGTTTCATTTTTATATAATTTAGTTCAGTAAAAGACACTCACACATCAGATGTAGCAGTTGACTTCTCCAGTCCATCAATTACTTCTAGAGCTTGCCATCTGATCCTGTCTCCAACCTAAGAAGTGAAATTGAAACAATAGTTCAAAATTACGAACAGATGCCAATAAACCTGATGACCTAAGAAGAAACCTACAACCGAATGATAATAAAAATAAGTTGCATCAAAATTTATGGCAGCTTTTTTTCATAGATTGTGTTTTGAATGCAGAGAATCTTGAGGAAGTGTCACTTACATCCGTTTGAATAACTTCAGTGTTCTCGATGTCAGTAAGCATAGGAATATAGCTTGCATCAAGCATAACTGAATTTGCTTGCAGATTGCCATGGACAATGTTTCTAAATAAAGTAAAAAACTTTTTGTATTTGTTGCTTTATGCAATCCTTTTGGAACAACATCCATATTATTAGTTTTAGATTAATTTCAATTCGATGATGAAGGTCACTATTCAAGCGGTCACTATATGGTAATTGAATGTATGAATAATGATTACTTGGCATGTAGGTACTGCAAACCTCTGCCGATTCCAGCAATGATATGCATGAGGCGATTTGCATTCAGTTCATTGTGACCCTTTACAAAGTCCTTCAGAGAACCATATTCTGCATAAGCCATTGCTACATGAAAACAATCTAATGAAGAAAAGGTAATTTTTTAATGTTCACAGGAAAAAAGTTTTTTTTCAAACGCACATTTTATATTCTGTAATATTCCTGTACAATATAAGAGTTATCACACAGCTTACCATCTTTCTCATATTGGCCATAGCATTTCAAAATATTGGGGTGATCGAGTTCACTTAGCATTCCCATTACTAGTAATTTCTCCTTCCAATTATGAATGTCATATGAAGTTGCCATATCAGTGCTGAGATGAAGAAAATTAGATTATAAGAATATTACATTTCGGTGAAGAGATTACATTTTATTGGAAAAGTTTGATTTTACTTTTGTAACAATTTTATCATATTAAAATAGGCTTTGCATATCACAAGGTAAATTATTACCTCATAGAGCAAAGATAGCTAAAAGTGTCACATGGGATGATTAGAAGCTGTGCCTTGAACCCAGTGTGAACAAAAAGTAGGCCCATGCGAAAATTATCAACTAAAATACAATCTTATAAATATCTGGCAACGAATTTAAGGGCACATTTCAGTACATTATCCCATTCAACACAGTTACTATGAAAATATTACCTAGTTACATAATATGCTAATCCGTTAAAATTAGACAGTATTATTGAAGTATCAAGAACAAAAAAAACTTAGGTTATATTTGTGTTGAAAAAACAACTGAATAATAGCAGAGTGAGCTAATGAATACAATAAGGTCATGTTGAAGTCATGATATAAAAGT
>QRAM01000181.1:73585-123318 GCA_013436055.1 Halocynthia roretzi | reverse complement strand
ATAATGAGGGATAAAATGAATACGCCTGAATACTTCCAAGCTTTTCACAACTACTCAAACATGTGTCTACACAAAAGCTTATGCCTAACATCTGCCTAACTTAATTACACTTCAAAATATCTACTTGACTCTGAAATGAAGAGGGTACAATAGGGGATTATCATCCTCCATCCTATTTACTTCCTTTGTTAACATAGTTAGTATTACTTCAATGATTTCAGCACTGCTTTGATATCATTTCCATCGTCTCCTAGTCCTTTGAGTGTTACAATTTTCGTTGAGCTCACAAGACCATCCTGTATACAAGAGTATATTGATAATAATAGTTCTATATTTAGGATTAAGAGTCTAAAAAGGGGACCACTCTTGCACGATACTTGTAGATTCCTATGATAATTTTATTTATTACATACTGCTTAGAAAAAACATGGTATAGATTGGAAATATTTATTATACACCTAATTATGCAGAAAATCACGTTCCAATACAAATTGGACATATATGTATAGACTATGGAGTTATTCTTTTATGAAGGCTGTGTATTGTATTGAATAATTATAAGAAATTATGTTTATTATTGGTAGCATCCAATTGAAAATGAGGGGAATACTTAAGTATGATAATTTTCAATTTAGCCACTTCATTTTATGGAATGAGATGAGAATGTGTTTTGTCATTGAATATTTCAATTGGAGAAAACGACCAAACCTGTTTATAATCACTATTGTTCTCCATCTGTGACTCCATAATAGAGTCCCAAGGTTTACTTGGACAAACGGCTAAAACTGACACCCTCCCCCTCCATTAGTGTGTTTTAACGAGAGTCGACTGTAATACTTTTCCTACACATACATACTTTGTTTACTAATACTAGCATTTCCAAACTTACCTTTATGATTGCTTCTACTTCAATAACATCATCACTCAATTCCATTATTCCCTTTTGATCACTCTTTTTTTCTTCAACATCATTTTCCTTAAGCTGAGCCGCAATCGCGATATTTGCAGTTACAAGTGCTGCTTTCTTTGCACTTGGAGAGATAATAACATGAAATTAGCAATACACCTGAACAGCCAGTACTGTCATGACCATAAAAGTCGAAATATGCATGATACAAATGTACAAGCTTGAGGGAAGCATATTATTAAAGATACATCACATAACGTCAAGAATAATATCTCTACTCGATCTAACTAAAATAAGACCAGACAGTTGTCAGAAAATTAATTAATCAATTTTAGCTTAAATTGAAATTCACAAATTACTTACAGTTCATCTTGGAATATGTGACCATTACTCAGAGAGTTGTTGTCAGTCCGGTCATAATCACTCTCAGATTCGTGTTTTTCAAATTCTGTGCTCATATCCACACCTTTGTCTGATTCATAATGATGATACTCGCTTCCGCTATATGAATTTTCTGACCTGTCACTGCTGGTATCATTTAGATCAGGAACTATGGTGGCTCCAACAAACCCAACTGTTTTAACTTTGGGGTCATCTTCTTGCGCAGAATTTGAAATTGGAAAACAAAAACAAAACAGTTATTTCATTTGCAAATTCAAAGAATGCACTTAGTGTTAATTTTGCTTTTACTGAATACAACATGAAGCTTTAACTGAAAAGGTACATGAGTACATGTTATATATATAGATAGAACATTTGAATTTTGTAATACACAGCAATATTGTAGTAGATATAGCTCAATTTGAGGAGAATATTTGATGTGACAGGGTGTCATAACTAAGAAATTGTGGTTAGAATAGATGCCACTATTATCTTACCACCGTCATTGGATCGAGTCTCATCTATTTCTTCATAGGCACCATTTTCATGAGTGATACTTCCAGAAGAGCTTGACTATTGAATACAGGAAAAAATTATATATACCGGTCCATCTTTAATATATGTAGTGTAATTAAATCAAATATGTGCACAACTATACAGTATTATACAATCTAAATGTCTATCAAAAGTTTTGTTAGCAAATATCAGCAATAACATAACAATTTACCTTATCGTTCTTCTTGGGATACGGATTTACGAGCGGTTCTTTATCTTCCAATTTCATGTTTTTCTGACGGTATATGAGATAGATAATGATGCATATTGCAATGAAGAGGGCGGCTGACAAACCTCCTGCTACTCCGTACAGTAGACTGGAAGACACCATATTGTCAAGATCTGAATACAGAATAATAATGTACATTTAATACAATTACTGATAAAGGGTTGAATCCTGTCTTAATCTGCCCATGCATACATAATTAGTGGTAAAAGATATAACTGTACTTGAACTATATAGATTTTGAATAGGGAAATTGTCTGTCAGTGCTCAGAAATATCATACAAGGTAATAAATAAATGATTTCAAGCAAAGTTTGTGCTAGCTTTCATGCATTAAAATACACACCTGTGGTTCCAAATCATAGTTCTACCAAAATGCATAACAAATACCGGAGCATGCATTTGAAGTAATTATCGTGAAGTGAATATTTACAACTTGCAAATGTGCTGTGATCTAACCAACTTTCTGCATGTATTTTTTCGTCACAATGAAATAAAACTTTGTGCTTCCTGATATTTTCATATTAAAACAGAAGAAAATGTGATGACATGCTAATTCCGTAGGTGAGGATTAGACTGACAACTTGATATCATAATTCATGATAGAACATAATAACAACCATCTTTTCACACAAAGGCAGACAAACAATCATACCAAAGGCAAACTGGCATGACATGTAGTGAAGCGCATGCAGTTACTGGATTAAAAGTAAGCCACAATGGAAAGACACAATAAACTGAAACACCACCAACAGTGATTTTCCAGAACAAAATTTGACAACATAGACAAAAATCAATATGTAGAATAAGGAATGACTCTCAAAAAACAACCGTACCAAATACAAAATCTACGATGCTCAAATCGGAGTGCTAGAAAGAGTGTGTGAACCATGCCAAATTACCCATTGAGGTATATCTTGATTGCAAAAGCATGAGGAAGCTGAATATAGATGAATTAACAAGAGACCAGTATAGTTCATATGTGAAATATGTAAAACTGCAAGACATATAGATCCAAACCACCAATTCTAATTACTATAGAATACACATGCCAACCAGTAAGTTAGATACTGTATTAAAAGACTGTACCTGGTACATGCTTTTCATGACCAACCATGCAGTTTATCAGATATATTACTAGGATTACCAATTATTTCTTCACTGCCAGTTGTAGAAGGAGAGTTCTGATTGCCAGAAGTTGTTGTGGCTGGAATCAGCTCTTTTGTAGTAGCCTCGCTACTGGTACTTTGCGTTTCCGCAACTGTTGTTCCTGTCTGGTCTGACTGAGTTGCTGAAGAAGCAAAGTCTGCAGTATTAGCAGTTGAAGAATCCCCAACAGATGAGGTGTCGGAAATGGACTGTGTTATTGCATCGCTCGTTACTTCACTAGGAAGTGAAACTGTGACTGTGCTCATGGTAAAATCTGTTGAAGTACCTGCAGTGGAAACGGGAGTGTCTGTCCGACACATGAAGAGGGTTGAATGGTATAGTTTTTTTAGGACAGACAGATCAAGGGTCAATTATTATAGGGAAATATTACATGACAACCAAATCTGCTGATTCTGCACAGTCTCCTCATGTTTCTAACCATTTCAGTATAAAATGGGAAATTGTGATAGTTCTCTTGCCCGATACAGTATAGTTAGTATGTGTTAGTAAAACTATGAATCAACCGTGCAGAATTAGAAAAGTTAGAATTCTAAAGCTTTTGAAAAATTAAGAAACAATATGAAATCATGAAGAATTATATCAATTGATCGCTAGGCTAACAACATCATGCAAAATTGAATAGTTTAGTTTATACATTTTTATATATAAACAACTACTAGCTGATAAACGTTGTAGTTTTATAATAATATTAATTAAAGTAATGGATTCAATGGATCCCCTTGATAAGCATGGCCTTTATGATAAGTTACATCTGCCAGGAAATTATAGTTTAATTATCTTATTTTGTCTGTAGGCAGGATCATACCAAAAATTGGATAACTTTAATTGGGAACTATAGCATCGTATATAGTTTAAGTGGTAATATTTAATTGCGGCATATTAATACCATAATTAGTAACTCAAAAGCAATCAATAATTTCGAAATTTAAGGTTCTATATTTAAGTTAAGTGTTTACCATAATAGTTTAATTCAAGAGGAGGACAAAAAGCTACTTAATAGGATTTTGTAGGAATACAGAATTACACTGTACCAGTATTGCTACTGAAGTGAAAAGTTATGTCTGATTCATAAGAAATCTATTCAAACTGAACATTTACTACATAAAATTTATCTTACTTGTATTTTGTCCGGTATTCGTGGTACTAAGCAACGTTGTACTATCTGATAGAAAATTCTGTGTACTTTGGGCAGTACTAAGCGTCGTAGTACTGCCGGTTACCAAAGTCTGTGTTTCATTTGAAGGGTTTTGTGTCGTAACTAATCAGATAGGAAAAGTAACTAATCATTCAAGTTGCTCAGAAGCCATCATACAAACATGCAAGACACTCTAACAACAAAATGCCAAATTTAACAAAGAGGATTTGCTTTGTCTTACTTGTTGTAAAATCACCAATCGAAGTACCAGTACTATCGCTGACTGTGGTTACAGCGCTTAGTGTTTGATTTGGAGAACTTGTTTGTGTTGTAACTAACAAGAAATAGTGACCACTTATTAATATTACACAACCACAATTTACACATCCAAACCAAATGCACCACCGTTTGAGCAAAATTCAGAGTAGAAAGATATACCATGCATAGGATATGAAGGAAGTAGCTCAACAATTACACCAGACTTCTAAACATTCACCACAGTTAACGTGAGCTATTCAATTGAATTTCTACTACCAACCAGACAAATCACTTCTTTGTGCTGTTTATAATTAGGGGTAATAAAACGCTCTTAAAACAGTATTGTTCAACTAGGGCATGGTGGAAATTTTAAACTTTTTACTAGCAGCATCACAACACAAGACATCAAGGCTTACATGATGTATCTTCAACACTTGTAGATTCATCCACTATGGTACTATTCACTACCGTACTTGAAGTGTACGGAGAGGACTGGGCTTCCGTCGTGGGGGACGAAGATGTGGCAACTGACAGGATTGAAATAACAAATATTATATATTACCAAATAGTTCTCCCATTTCAAGATTTCAAACAACGGATAACCAAAATTCATCAATTTTCCAAGTCGATAAAAAATAAAATTCTGGGACAATGCTCAAATCAAAAACAAATCCATGAAAGACCGCCAGATTACAAAAATCTAACATTGGATTACATTTCAAACCACACAACATGGGACAAATTGGAAGGAATTCCTAATTACTGGGAAAGTCAATATTACGGTTGGTAACAAAATAACTAAAATACCTTTTGCAATATACGTGTACACGAAAAAACCCAACATTAATGGGAGTCTTGTGTATTGCTACTACAGTAAGAGAAGTGATATGCTTTCGAACTCCAGCAATAATTGCTACAGCAATACTAATATGATAATTTTATACCAATTTGGCATTGGCAATTTGGCAATTTGTAATTAACATTCTATAAATTCCATGAGCGCAATCTCTCATACGGTAGACCAAAATATAACAAACATCCTACAGATTCTCATCTGGTTAAAATATAGTTGCATAATTATTTGATGTCATCAATCGATTGCTGGTAAAACAATAGCCTAATTTTATTCACAGTTATCCTTACTTGTGGTAGCTTCAATAGACGTACTCGGCGGAACAGTCGTAGGATTTTGAGTTGTTACTAGCGAGATATGAAAGAAATAAAAAATAATTAAATGTATCCTATTTCGAGTGATCTAAAAATTTGAGCCAAGAAAGCAGAAGATCTTTAGCATTATTTGAGTATGAGTGAATTCGTCAATTTTTACAAGAAAATAATCAAATTTTCATTTTTGAGTAACAAATATCAACTCTAAGTGGACAAAACCACGCCTAGCAATTTAGCAACTATAAATAAGGCAATTGAAAGGCCATTCTGCCTACTGCAAAACATTCAGAACATAGAAAATTCAACTGAAGAGTCATGAATAACAATGAACTAACATTCAAAAAACTTACAGACATGACATCATACAGGCACCTAACAACTGAATGAGGACTATTATGTTCCTAATGGGATAAGTACCTTCAGCAATTGTAGATTCTTCTGCTGTACTACTACTCATTGTGGTCTCTGCAGCAGTTGTTGTAGGATTTGTAACTGGTGAATAGTTTGTTCAAATGGCAAACATGAATGAATTCTATAACACTGATAATATAATCTGTATTGTTGGGCGAATTTCTGAACAAAATTCCAAACACTAGAGATTCCATACTATCGTTCTCATATCCTTCATGTGAAGACTTAAACCAAAATAATGAGTCATTTTACATGATAATAAAGTGGAATACAAAATTGGGAATACTCTTTTTAGTCTTTATTCTCTCTTCGAAAAGATGGCCTGAATACTGTTCTGTTTTATTTTTGTTCTAAGAAGTAGGGATAACTTTTAACACCCAAAAAGCCAGCACAATGCACACATCCATGTACACTTTACCCAAACATGCAGACAATCAAAGCAATGTATATCAAAACAAAACTTTATCTCATTTCTGCTAGGAAATTTTTTATCTATGGTGGTTTTCCTGGAATTATATTCGTGACTAGTAGTGCATTCTAAGTTATGTAGAAAAAATACATGCAGAAAATTCAGGGTCTTACTTGAAGTAGTCTCAAAAACTGTTGTACTATCTAATGCAGCAGTAGTATCTTCTACCGTTGTTGTCGGCATTTCGGTTGTAGTGGGGTTTGGGGTAGTTACTGATTAGATAATAATAATAGTAACAATTTCATTAAATATGTAACACTTAAATATTTCTTTGTATTCCATTATATGGAACAAGTATAATTATCTTATTGGTCACAATATCACTAGCTTTACTACTGTATAAATGTGAATGTCATTATCATGTGTGGATTCCTTTTCAATTTCGCAGAGTCGCGAAAGTGAAAGTGTTTAAATTGTCAGACATTGTTTCCATATATATTCTCGCGGGTATGTTTACCTCGTGATAACTAAATCTTTTTTAGTATGCACAAGCTGATACTGCGTGATACTTAATAATTAATCACTTAACCCTAAGTTGCAGTACAGCAGTACTAGGAATTATATCGCAAGGCTTACTTTTCAGGACAAGTGGATAGAACAAATTACCAGATATTCCAGTGAATTCTAGTGAACTACTACTACATTTGGAATGTATCTAGACTCGAATAATTCGATGATATTCAATTTAAAGCTTATATATATGTAATCCGTGTCACTTTAGTTCTAAAAACAGGTATCTGCTAGCAAAATCACTATGCTCTCCCCATGTTTTATGATTTATGGGATATTTATGGAATATGTTAAAACAAAGTTGCTAGTCTATTGCATCCCACCACTCCGATTTATATATTGCACATCCACGCACAACTTAAAAACCATGGTTATGTTACAAATCTAACATTTTGAATTTAAAATCAGAACTAAATGAATCCTTAGCAACAGTCTGTTCCTCAAGTCAACATTATCTTGCTAATTTTAAGCCACACTGAAATTATATAGTCAGCTAAGATTGTGGGATGCTAATATACCTACAATGCCAGTCTCTAGCACTAAGCATAATTAAATATGTATATGAAAAGAAAAACCAAGGAAAAAGATCAGAATGGTTACCTTCTATGTAAGCAACGCTCACGGTCACAGGATCACTTTGTCTGTTTTCTGACTGCGAGTTTATGTTGATTGCCCTTACTGTTAAAGTCTGTAATATTAATGAATACAAGTAATTTACAGCATTCTTCTGGAATTTATTAGCATTACTTACCGATGGTGGTGCCGCCCTCGTTATCAATGCGCTGGATTGAACAAAGATATTGCCATCGCTTGTGATTTCATATGGCGGGTCCACCACATATACCAATGATGTCTAAAATTGAAATTAAATGAAAAATTTAATTCAATTTTATTACTGTACCAAAATTCATATGAGTAGCTATTAGCTAGTGATCAGTAGCTATTTTCTCAACACTACAACATAATTACATTAGGTAAACACAAAGCAGACTCTAAGATAATCAGCAGACTGTCAATTATTAGTAAAATATTATCAGCTACTAAGTAGAAAATGAGTTTAACAGTTATGAGGCATTTTCTGAATTGAACAGTTAACAAGAGCTACAATTAATGTGACTACTAACTTTTATACTAATCGGACTCTGCCCATAGTATAGTAGGCAATCACAGAAGAATGTTTCGTTCGAAAAATTTTATATTGCTAAACGGGAAATACTTCCAACACTGTTATCACCAGTTTAATAATTACTGCGTACTATCATAAATAAATAAATAGAAGAAATCAGTTGTTGAGGACCTTTTGCAATTTCAAGAATGAAAAAATTGTACCTGTATGTAGAAATAATCAAATCTATGGTAGTGCGGTAAATTTAAATACTATCAATGCCATTTTCCAATCATCCATAATTATTATATATATTTTTTTTAAATTTCTCTAGAATACTGAAAGTATTGCGTTATTATTTAGATTTAAGGACTCTCATTACAGTGTTTATGATTCTGCAGTTGAATGAATATGTACTTAGCAGCCATATAACTACAATATAATTGATAAAACATTCAACATGAAATTTTTAAAATATATACCTGAGTATCATTATCATCGTCTTTTGCCACAACTTGCAGTAAATCTTCTGTTCCGGTAACATAGACAAACAGAAACGGTTCACCGTTATCCACAATTTCTCCACTATAACTTGGCTCTGCAAACTCAGGTTTGAAATCATCCTTTTCTGTAACTGATATCTAAAATAAAAAATGTAGGATTTAAGGGAATTAGAAACCAAAGAGAAAGATTAAGAACTTGCTATGTTGAATAAATCAATAAATAGAGTAGAATATAATATTCAATTGAATTGACTGTTGATGGAATATATGTTTTTATTAATTGTTAATTTTTATTAATTGATTTGATTGTATTCATATCATAATTTCATGTTTTACAGCAATATTTAAAATGTCTTCTTTTAACACCAGAGAGTTGAGATAAAACTCCCATTACATTAGTAGGTATGCATTTTTGTATATATTAAGCAATGTAGGGTACTTTATCATTGTATTTCATTAGATAGCACTTCGTTAAATCATTGGAAAAGAACCTGTAGATAAGTGAATGCAAATTGACTTGGATTATCTTTCTGTGTGGCCTTTACACCGATGTTGAACATAGATATTGAGGGGACTTCCCTTGTTTGGGATACAGTTCCTGTAGTCGGGTCGATTTCAAAATAATCTCCATAATTAGCAGGAACACCTACAAAATGCAGACATTTTAATAAACCATTATAATCGGTCATTATTCTGTATCGTAAAAAGTTCATAGTTCATATCATGAATACTAATTACCCGTAATGAAGCTATACTCAATTGGACTGTTGATTCCAGTGTCTCCATCTTTTGCACTAATTGCTCCAGGTTGAATTTTACTGTCAAGGTCCGAATCCACCTAGAATATGTGGATGGAAAATTAAACAGTAATAGAATTAGTATCGAGTAATTTAAAACAAAGTAAAAAGATATGAACAGATAATTCGAAAATATAATACAGACACACCACCGATTCTCTGGCAATTCTTTTGAGTCAAAGACAGAGGGACAGAATTATGTATACCGATTTGTACTGTGAATTGTTAATAAAAATAACATCTTTATAAACTATTGTGTACTTTTTTCTAATAAATCTTTCCTTACAATATAGAATTTGTTCTGGAACTGGGACTAATGAGAATCCATGTTGCTTTAAAAACAGTTAATAACCATATTGTTGAATAATTACTATGTCACCTCAGTAAGTCCGGGAAAACTAATATTATGGCAAGGCTTTGGAACTAAGCATGCCTGAAATTTGTGGTGTATATGTAATACAAATACAAGCTATGGTAAATTATTTAAAATTTCAATATTATATTTGAGGACATTGTTATTAATATTTTAATCAGGTATCAGAATTGAAGATATTTTTCATTTATTCATCAAATAAACACGAAAGTTATCGGCTCGCTACTATTATCAATGCTAATATTTAATTTTATTTGGAATAAAAGAAAAGTTTCATACCTCATTCTTACTAATATTAACTGTATAAAGTGGAGGAACACAAACACCAGAAATAACTTCACAGTTAGCAAAGTTTGGAGGAAGATTGTCATAATCTATCACTTCCACTGTTATAGTTTGTGTTGCATTCCGATCATTGGCTCCACCAGTTTCATTGAAACCTTTATCCGTGACACAGCTGCATAGAAAATAATAAACATAGCTAAAACATTTCAAAGAAAAAAATAGAATGGGAAAGCAAGTATTAACAATAAACTAAACCTGGATCTCACCACTGTGTCACATTTGGGCAATCTATAGCATTTATTTCCTAAATTCAGTAATATCTTACACTTGAACGGTGTGAGATGTATTAGAATTATAATCCAGTGCTTTTTTAATCTTCAAAATACTGCCAGATACCTCGAAATACCCAGATGGATTCTGTGATACTATACTGTATGTGGGAGTTTGGGTTTCATCATTATCTTGATCCTGTATTTGTAAAAGCAGGACTGTTCCACCAACAGCTGTTTCCTAGATATGATATTACAACATAATTTATGCTTGAAATCATCTCAAGCACATACAACAGCTTTTATGATTAATAGACAATGGTTATAATTGGTAGGTTGAAAAGGATTCACAAGTCAAATCAATCACTAGTATAGAATTTATATAATTCAAGCTTTATAGGGCTATTGACTCGAGTCAAGTAATAGCATATGATTGCTTGTTGTGTCAAGTGAAGTTTTCATTTATGGGGATTCAATTAATTAAGCCAAATAATTCCTTGGCACTAAAAACAAAAAAATAACTCAAAATAAAATAATAAATAAAAAATTAGCGTGATTTATTCTAAATCACTAATCTAAATCTAAATCGCTAAATCAACTACCAATCAACTTGAAACTTTACATTAACGTATATTTTTACCTGTAACCATCCAAGGATTTAGGTTTTGGTGTGAGTTCATTAAGAGGGAATCTAATATATGTTCTTTTGCTCCCAGGGTGGGTGAGGAAATGAATTAATTTAAATGCTACATGAGAAGTTATCTATGTCTTACATAATATCTATGTCCATATTCGTGATTTATTTAAGCCTTATTATCTGTAAAGGAATCACGATATGATAATTGTCAATTCGATAGTTTCTATTTTGATTGGATCTGCAATTAGAGTTACCTCTGGAACACTTGTTTCATTTTCAGAAATGAATTCGGGATCAAAATTGTTCGTGTAATAAAATTTGACTTCGACATTTCCTGTTACCGACACGGTCTGTTTTCAATAGAATTGATGTACAGTAAAGTTTTAGCTATGTTAAGAAAATATGGCAAGAGTTTTACTGACCGGAGGCACAACGGTTGCACACGATATTTTTCCACTAATTGTCGATCCAGATGGTGATATTTCACCTCTATTGAGGTCTGCTGAATTTGCAACAACCAAACTGTTGTTAACTATCTTAAAATATGTTTTCAGGTCGTCATCATTCAGCGTCAAAGTAATATTCACTCCATTCGTTCCTTCGATTTTTAACTGTGCTATAACTACGAAGCCATTTGGAGAAAGTTCGTATACATCTCCAGTACTTGCAACGCTGGCCTCGCACAAAGCTAAAATAGAGAAGTCTCAATTACTAAGTATATTGCTAATAAAAACTAAGACTTACGTTTGCTGCAGTAATGTCACCTTGCATTAGAGTTACGTTCAATATTACTGCGGCAACGTACTTGTAGATACAATATACCAAGCATTTAGAAACGAGTACTTACTGGCGGACGCTGAGTTTTGTTCCAATTGAATACCAATAAAAAAAACGAGGAACAAAAAGGTCTTCATTTTATACTACTTTCATGCTATAGAATTTACCATCTAACTTTGATCACGTTTAGCCTGTAATTTAAAAGCGTGCTCAGATGTAATGCAAACATTCCTTAGCCTATAGGTAGTATAACATTTTTATACATCCGTGCTGATGAATTGAAAAAATTGAAAAAAAAAATCTTAATCCATTAAGGAAGAATGTATTCCATGAGAATAATTTACTAGGAAACTTATTTGTATGTCTGGATTAATTAAAAAAGTAGGGTACGTCGTTAGACCTCCTAAAAAAAGCAATGCTGTTCTCATCGCACTACATCACTGGAAATGCCCGAACTGTGATCACATTTCATTACAATAAATGTAGTACAACCTATTAATGCTCACTGAAGGGAGAGAGTTTACTATACAGAATATACCACCTCTAAGATATCCTTCGGCAAATGGTCTTTCGACTCCTCGTTCCCAAACCACTAGTTCATAAGAGGACAGAATAAGACAAAGTTCAGGTTTGGGGGCCCATATACATTAAATTACATGACAAATAAATTAAATGAGCTAAAATGAATAATAAACCGCATTTCTTCGAAATATATAACGTTCCGAAGATATCGTCTTATTTTCATTTTGCTGGTGAAAATAACTTGATAATATACCTTGAATTATTCTAAACAGCACAAGTATTTCGATTACATGTTAGTTAAGTACCTAATTTATTATATATAAATAGCGTACTTCATATTAATGTTGTAGACTTTACTCTCAAATTTCAATAAACCTTTATGCGATCTTTCTCCTGCCTAGACTATTTGCCTAAATTAAATAAAACTTGCCCTAACTTTATTGTCGTCATGCATATACATGGGTTCGGGATGTGAAAGCACTCTTCAGTTAATCATTGATTGACTTCCATATAATATAATAGAAACAACAATGCTTTGTGAAAGGCAAACATATAACAGGGTGTGTGTGTGTGTTATAACGACCTGTAATTAATATAACGCATACTGTGACAGTATTGTGTACATACGCGGTGTACATCTCAGTAAAACAAGCTTAGTTCATCCAGGCGGAATTCTGACAAGGGTCTTTGTCAGTTGCGTTGCGAAGCATTGTTGGAAATGTTAAGGGTGCTTATGCTGTGGTCAGTACTATATAAGGCGTCTCTCTAAGCTGTGATGCGAATGCGCGATACTCGTAACACTCGCTTCCATATTATGAGGAGGTTTTAGAATTACTGAGGTGATGTGAACACAAGAAACTGCACACTAATAAAAAATATTGACATTGTTTAACAATCACGAATACAAAATTGCGAAACACCTCTTGGTGTGCATTCACCATTGTCACACGAAACTAACCATCAATATTTACAAATATTTAGATAACAAGAAAAAAACTCCCAGAAGCATTACTTCACGAACAGTTGGGGGAAAAAACCTGTTAAGTTGACTAAATACTACCACGAGGAAGGGGTTGCTGGGTTATGCAGAAAAGGTAAAATTCATAGATACCGCGATAAAACTTGTTGGTGTCCTATAAAGTACCTGGCGCTCCTATATTTCTGGTTCCTGTAACGTAACCTATTATTTACACCGCCTTTCCATGAGCTCGCAAAAGTTTTTGTTCGCACAAGCATTGATCACATTTTTAGGCGGACGAAATAACAACGGAAAATATTTATTCAAGAGAATGCACTACGTAGGATCCATGACATTTAAATACGTAATTCCAACGTTAGAAATCGCTCATTACCTCAAAAACGGGTTAACTGCAACAATTTTAAACTCTTTGTAAATAACTGACATGGCACCAAGGGCCAGTTACCAGCAGTCTACTAGACCTTGCAGTAGACAGTGGAATCTTAATCACAATCTAAAGCACATTTCCCTACGTTGAATAGTTTCTTCATCTTCTATGGCTTATTTCGCAATCTATCTAGCTTAGAAAGTAACTGAATACTGATAAAACCACTCAATAAACTAACTACCCAAGATAATAATGTAATATTACAAGGAGGTGATCACACAATGGATTTCCTGGTGTGTTTGAACAATAAATGACTAGACTATGAATAATTCACTAGTGAACGAGAATTTCACCACGATGTAAGGTAATTCAAGTGGAAGGTACTTCGCATTCTTCATAAGTAAAGTGTCTACCCACTCGCATTATTTCAGTAATTCCCCAGGACAAATTTTGATCAACAAATAACACTTGTCTCCAATTCCAATACGCATTCTCCAATTGCAACTGCCAAGAATGTTACGTTTGCTCATAAGTATAACCTCTCTTTCCATGAAAAAATTCTTTTTTTTGCGAAGAAACAAGGCGAATTCGAAAAAACAAGGCATCACTAGCAAAATTCTAACGAGCAAAACCAATCCTAAGCCATCATCCGCAATTGTAATGGAAGATACACGCATAGGTCCATACGCTAATCGCTGGAATTAACAATTGTGTAGGGGCAAGGACGGTAAGGTGTAATGATTAGATCTTATTAAATTTACCTTAAGTCGAGATCTTATGTACAGTATATATATTAGCCTATACTTATACGCTTCTATAATAACTGTAAGACCATTTATCGTGTATGCTATAAGTTGTCATGGTAACCGAAAAAAACATAAAAGTAAACTGAACTAAACGAACTAATCATCGTGCCAGTAATGTTGGAATAGTAGCGATAATAGTGAACGATTTTGTTCATGGACTTTAGTCATATGACTACTCCAAAAGTGGCCAATGCTTCAAAAGGTATTAACACTCTAGCGTCCCCGGGCGTATATTCGTTAAGGTTTACCATTGCATACTCATCCACTACACGTATTCAATTTTCAATGATTTCAAATCAGTAAAATTGACGCTGTATTTAAAAAGACTTAGCGGGCTAGGTTTAATATATCACACAATAGAAAAGTTTTAACGGTGAAAAAAATAGTAACTTGGCGAATATGGTGATAGTGATGATGCCACTTGCTTGTAACTTTGCATATTGCTCACTAGAAAAACGATATAACTCACACAATACCGGCACAAATCGCGATTTTGAAAATTTCATGAATTAGTAAGATGAAAACCTCTCTAATGTTTGCTATCTTTACTACTGACAACACTTCATTAATACCTTGTATTTTAGCATCTATTTCCTGTTTACTACGATCACTTTTCAGAAGAAAAATCACGAATTAACAGCATTACATCTGTATTGCAACACCACAAGGTGTGAAGAAATCACAAATAATTATTAATACTGATCTCTTTTATTTATTTACAAGTACAGTAAAGAAGTCCTCCACTTACATGGATTAGAGTTGGATAAATAACATAATATTGTGTTGGCTGGTACTGTTGGAAAAGAACTATGACATTATTTGTAGTGAAACAAGTTTATTTTCAGAGTCAAATAATTCATATAAATACAGATATAAATGGTATTTGATATTCCTTGTTTTACAACTTGTGCAAACATCTTTAATTACCTGTGCAAGCCACGCCAAGCCAAGGACTATTGAAGCTATAATTGTGTACCAAATGACAAGTAACATTTTCATTTTGCAAAATATGAAACTACATTATTCCTCATCCTCAGTATCCCCATCTTCACCAAGCCTTCTGAAGGACAGATGACGATAATGGTCGAGCCACTGATCCAGCAAGCGTGTTACCAGCGGTGGTCTCTTGCCTGCGCTCTGTTTCGCCATTAGCAATCCACTGTTAGTTATCAAGCAGTCTAACCATTCGTACAATATGCATTCTTGTTGTTCCTCACTAGTGCCCTGTTATGATTGATGCGTATATGAGTCTGAACATGATTTTCATAACATGACCTGTATCCTTAAATTACTGTGGTTGCTGTTTCAGAATGTTTTCAGCTTGAATGCCTTTTTAAAACTACCATTAAGTTTTCAACTGTCTGAGTTGCAGGTTTTCTATTATCCGGTTGTTATTCTTTGATATGTTCTTTGTATACTAATGACAATTACCTGAGTTTTGCGCGTTTTTCTTGCGTGACCGATGACATTTAGCAGTTTGATGCATTGACAGTATATGGTAATTGTGCTCCCTTTTAACATGATCAATATTGTGCAATGGATTATCCGTTAATTAATTATAACGATTCATTAACGGACAATTCAGATAACAGAGGTTTCGCATAAACGTGGATCGAATTATCAACGGGTATACTGTACATCAAGATCTGCTGCCGCTATTTACCTAATAACCCGATTTTCCGACTTCCACCCAGATTATAGCTCGACTGGAATACATGTTAAATACAAGAACTTTTATGTGATTCCACTGCAAAGACAATTCGAGCATTTTCTTCAGTTATTATCATTATCCATTTTGACCCATTGGTCATCTTCCATTCATGACAGTTACATGAACATTATGTTTTGATTTTTTCACAATTCAGATATTATTCACTAATGGTTCCATTCTGACCAAAAATAATAGAAGACTCACCTGATCGTGCGAAGTAAAATGTATAGGTAAGAGTTTGCGATCGTAGTCCATTAGAGGTAGATATGTGTAGGAAGTTTCACTGCTAGAATTCTGATGTGTAACATAAGAACAAATGTTATACAGTATATAAATTGAAAAAAATGACCAGCAAGTACTTTCCAGCTAACCAGTCAAATTGTACTCACTGTGAAATCTTTCTCCATTGCCACAAGAGCTGTAAAGTGACCTGGTGTGTATCCGAGAGTTATCGGACTCTTGTAACAAAAGTCTCTATCCCACAAAAAAGGCAAGTATACACCTGAATCGATTGAAATAGTGTAATGAGGAAAATGAGGAGAGCAAAGATGACGTTATCGGTAAAATAATTGAATTGTTAAATTAAATGAAACAATAAATTAATAAAGGTGTAGACTATTGATTTTAAATGAGGTTATCATTTATACTGTACACCACTTACACCTCTTAAAATTTGGTATTCGAAGCACCCTGCCACACGGTTACTGAGAGGTAGGTGATGAGGAAATATATATATATTATTAGGTTAGTGACAAGTGAACGAATTATTGCCATAACATTGATGTTGATATCAAAACAAAGAAGCTGTACCTTGAAACCTGGCAAAACCAAGCGTGCCTCCTTGAAAGCTTTTCAAATATTTGACGCCATACACGATGATGGGTCGACGCAATATGTGTGAAAGGACAAATATATGGCAATGCTCCAATGATGCACCAGGCTTCAAAAAAGAAGATTATATTACATCCAGAAAAGACTTCATTCTATGAGCAATATACGTGTCGCATCACAATGGGAAGACAATGCCAAGCTACCTGTTGCGCAAGCGATTGAATAAATTGCCAGTCCTGGTGGCACTGTCGCTCTGATAATGAAAAATCAAGTAAACCGGCTTGCATAAGTTCGGATTCTCTCCAACGTTGGTAGAAACTAGAACGAAAAGTATTTTATCAAAAAAATAGTAAAATTCTGGACACAATAAAATTCATTCTATGATTTGTACATTTATGATAGTGATTCAAAGCAGTCACTAATTTTGATTAGCAGACTACTGGGCAGGTCACTGTGAATCACAGCCAATATAATCATGCTGAACCTAATCATGTATTCAAAAACTAAATATAGAATACAATGTGAATGTACCTGTCAGGAGCTATGATGTCACTTTGATAAGGGCAAAATATGATGATAGACACCATTGGCTATGTCATTTCACTTATTCACATCCCTTGATTACCACGATATGAATATTTTCAAGACGCCAACTCTCAATCACAGATCAATTACAATTTTCACGAGTAATTATGATATTCTATACGTGGTAACATCAGAACATGAATTAATCGCGTTACTCGAGAGATACCAGTGGTTTTCATGGAAATTTCTTCGTCATGAATATACTCACAAGGATGAACATTCTTGCATTGTTTCAGCCATTGTTCGTCGCAATATATTGTCCTTATCAAATATGCCCCAGGTAGCTTGTAATACAGAATCAAGAAGGCAATCACCGGCTGATCGGTTCCACAGTGCATGTAGTCTTTCAGCCTCAGTGTACCAGTTTATTGCCCCTTCATCTTCAAGTTCTAAAATTTAATCAACATAGGCATTAATAGAATACGAGAAGAATGCACTGACATTCGGAGAGAACTAAGTGCAAAAATCATTCAAGCAGGAGCTTTGAATTTACAGTCTAACTCAAATTGATTGTTTATTCAGAATAGGATTATTATACACCACTTTCTTGATTTCCAGGAGATTCCCCTTTCTAAATCGAAACTTTAGTGATCGAAGCGAAAAGTTGATTGACGAGAAAACGATTATTACAGTATAGTTCGATGATTAATAGCCAATTATCGCCTTGTTTACCTTTGCTCATGGTACAATTGTTACGTGCCAACAAATTTTAGTTATTTATTCATTGTGTTATGCAAAATTATTCACATGGTTCATCCTTGGTCGTATACATACTCGAAACTCTGGGCTTAGGTTGAAGTCCACGAGCTACTATTGCTGTATTATTTGATGCTTACGAACTTAATGTGATTAAAGAAACAAAATACTCATAATTTCTAAACCTCAATAAGCGAATCCTTGTAAATCAAGTAAGTGGCGTACTTTAAATTGTATCATAATGAACATACCTTTCTGAACATCTTTGTCTAAGAGTTCATCAAAAAGTAAATGCTGTATAGAGCTTGGCAAACATGAAATCTCTGTAACAAAGTAAAGTGTGAGGAAGCAATTTTGTGGGAGCAATGAATAGAACACCGTCGAAGCCATTTTAAATCCTTATTCCAAAAGTCTACTGTAGCGAAATAAGCTTGAAATACTAGTAAATTCATCCCTTAAATATGATCTTGAAAAACATATGAAAACGAATTGAAAAACATGTGAACTTACAATAATATCTTAGAAAAATTCTTACCAAGTGGCAAGTAAAACGTTACGTAGTCGCAAAAATACTGACAGTGAAAATCTCCTTTTCTAATCCAAATACTGCTGAGAATTTCATGGCATATAAGATCTGCTATTTCTGGACACAGGATTGAAGGATTCCTTTTTAGATTTCTCTTCGTAATCTGCAAAATAAATTGGTAAATAGCTCATCACTCTCTACTATAACAACGTCTACTATTGAAGACAATTCAAATAGGCTCACTTCTGGAGTTAATATTAATGCCAATATATTATGTCTTTGAAATCGCACAGCAAGATGAACGAGTGTATGGCCGGCATCAAAAGCTGAAGATCTGTTGAGAAGTCTTACTTCATCGGCCGTTATGGCTCTTGCGATATTACCGCCACTAGAGAGATATCTGTCAACCGCTTCTATGTTATCTTCAAGGACACCTATTCATAAAATATATTATTTGAGGGTAAGCATTTAATGCATAAGCTCTGAGATATATATACAGATTCTGCTTTTGTCTGCTCGAGAGCAAATTTCGATCACTTTTGCTCTCCCAGGGAGCCCGGACCCGGGTTTTCTTTGTGCATGCATTATTCCGGGATACATCTGGACGCCCGTGCCTAATTTGACGACGTTGTTACAAGACAAACATTTTCACTTAATACACAATTCCAGGAAGAGCATCACCAATGAATCATCACATATAAAATATATGCTTTGACTCAGCATGGTCCACAGGCTAAATGTCTCCCACAGATAAGTTCATGTTATATGAAAAAGCTGGAATGAGTAACCTCAAGCTCCCCTTCGATATGACTTTAACCATATTTAAGACACTCATAAAGTAAAAATGGTGCAAGATCCATGGCTGAAAAGTAACTAAGTTTCAATCATACCCTAATTTCCCAGCCAATAAGGCGCTCTAGGTCAACCTCCATTTTTTTTTTTAATATCGTTATTTGCTGGGAGAGATGAAGTATACATCCTAAAGAATACATCAAGACATGCAAATTCAAATGTCTCACTCCCTTGCAATCCAACATGTCAAGATCATGTAGTAGAACAAACTACTCAAAATTTAGTAACAAGGTTGAACGTGATATCCCCAAATTATGGTATGGTAAATTATAAAAAGATAATACTACATACCAATGCATGCCTTTAAAAACAACCAGTTAAGTTCTTTGCAAGACTTTTTCCACAGTCGACCATGATCAATCGAAGCTTTTGCATACTGTTCACTTCTTTCACTACGTTTACTCGGTTTTCCAGAAACTTGCTGATTACCATTGAAACCAGAAGAGGAAGCCGCATCTTGACTGTTCAACCAGTTTTTAATGCTGTCATGTCCAGAGTACTTTCTATGTGCGGCGCTGTCGCTACCCTGATGAAGACAAGCGAGCCGTGACGAAATATCAGGAGACAAAGAGCGGCGTCCATATGCACCTGACTGATTCTCGTCACTCAAACATTCTGAGGTATTTGAACGTGGTAATGAAGAGATTCGAATATCACTCCTATATTGAGTATAGATCGTATCAGCTCCTGTGGTGTTCTTGTGGGGTTTAGAGGTGCAAATGACACATTTTTTTGAACGATTCCAGTTAACATAAGTGCAGATAGGGCATGTCCATTTTTTGTTAATTTCATTGTTTCTATTATAAGACTCCGTGAACGCATCAGTTTCTTTCTTATGTTGGATGTTCGTGGCGGCACTTGCTCCTGCAATCATTATTTGCTCTGCAAAACTGTTCGCCTTGTTCTCGTCCGAATTGCCAAGTTTCATTTTGTTCTTTAAATCCTTTGTAATTTCTTCACAAGAGGAGTCATCAGCGTTGGGACTGTTACGTACACCTACGTGATCTTGCAAACCTTCCTCTATTTTGCCAACTTTAGATCCGTCGCTAGATGCTGTTTCACATATGTCACTGTCTGACATAGATTCGTGGATCAGTGGAGTCGGCAAGAGTTGATAACACATGACACATTTTAGCGATGCTGGATAGTTTTCGTAAGTGCATAGTCCACAAACCCATTTCAATTGCCTGCTCATTCTAATAATATCTATATTTTAAAGAAAAGAAAGAGAAACAGGTATGAGTTTACTTGTGTGGTTCCGTCAAAAACCCAGTTACGTCTGTTTAGGATACCTTAGGTTAGGATTGGTGCCGGACCATGGTAGGATGATTATTAACAAATCCTTATCTTGCAAAACTAGCATAACCTAAGGAATGCAAAATCTCTATCAGAGCAATAGAAAATAGATAGAAATAGGGCTGGCATTCAGATATTACTGTAATTCAAGAAATCCATTTTGTACTATTTAATGTATGCAACAGTTATTCCTTTGTCTTTACCTGAAGTCGTAAACCTGAATTAAATCCATAAATATCTAACAAAATAGAAAATTAAGTAATAGGCGTGATATGGTTGCTGCCTGAATTGAGGGTTGGTGATGTAATAAAGCTACATTAGAAATCGGGTGTTTTAATAGCATACAATCAAAACTAATGACATCTGAAAGGTAACTCATTACGCACTGACCTGATAAGCTATACGGTATGAGTATACATTATAAATAAAAACTTTTTTTACATTAAAGCAAATATGTAAGCAATACAAACAGAACGAAATCCTAACAGTAACCTAAACCAAAAGCGTGTAACAATTGAGTTTTTTATCTTTTATTATGTTCATGCCACCTCCTTTGTAGGTAGTTAAACGAGGCGGCTGTAGTAACAAAACAAATAGGTTTAATAGAATTCATTAATAATAGTGATGTCATTACCGTAAGACCTGACCTTACTCCACTAACATTAAGAACAAAAAAGAAACACACACAAGCATACGAAGTAGAAAGAAAATGTACATTCGATCACTAGAGGGAAGCCGTGCAAAACGCAGCATACCACAATCTAACCCTAGCCTAATCTAAAATTCCCTTTCCCCCTTTTTTATTTACTCAGGTTTATCTTTCATCCATTATAGTCTGCATCGTAAGCCAAATCACAGTCACTTCTTTTTAGTGGTTTCAACTGCGGTTTGAAGAGTTGCACTTCTATTGATCTAGGAAGAAGACGTCGGTCCACACGGAACAATTTACCAAAGTAACCTCATTGTTCAAAAAACTAAATAAAGTATAGATTCACTCTACCAAATCGCTTTCATTCTATTTATCGAGCAAATTTGACTACAGCACATTTCACTTATTCAATGCCAAGAACAATCACTTTCATTTTGTTGTTTTAAGTGGAAAAAATTGAACTCATCCATATTCTTTTTTTTTTATCAGTGGTGTGGTTTCGAACTAGAGAGTAGCAGTTGTGTAAAAGCATTTATCCGTGTGGTATTTTATAGGTGACTAGCAGAATTATCCGGCGTTGCTCGGGTTGACTTTTTGAGAATAAGCGATCACTGCGTTGCCTGTATAGATATAAGCCTTTTTTGTTGAAAATCCAAGCCGGCGTTGCCCACGTAAGCCATCATCAGAACTAATGTATAAAAGAAAAGCTGTTACAGCGCTTGCATATTCATGAAGACATGATACAGTGATGCCAACGCTTTCACAACTGCGAGGAATTAGTCTATTTTTTGTGCGATGTGTTATTCTGGCCGCTAGGGGCGGCTAAATATAGCAAAACAGTCGTCCCTCGCTATATCGCGGTTCACTTATCGCGGATTTTATATAATATAGTATTGTATGTATTTTAATGTAATATTGTATCTATTTTATTTCCTGATAAATGCTGTGCCGTACAGTACGAGTATGTTTAAGCGATAAAAGTTTTAAAAAATTAAATAACCGGTCAAATGATGGGGGGAAAGGTTAATAAGGTAAATAAGAGTGTGAATGATTCATAATCAAATCAAAATAAGTTTAAATACATTCAAATATTAATTAAATATATGGTTTCTACTTCACGGAGTTTCACCTATCGCGGAAGGCTCTGAAACGCACTAACCACGATAGGTGAGGGATTACTGTATATGCGATGCCGCTTCCATTTGAACAGTACCAAAACTGTTGGCTATAATGTTCAATTCTAGATGATGGTGTATATACTTTGATTCATTACCATGATCTAGAATTGAACGCTATGAACTCTTCCTCAACTGAACATTCAAAATCGCATATTATATTGTTCAAGTATCCAATTACTGTATTTTTCATTTCCTCCGCATGAGCAAAGGCGTTTTATATCAAAGTTTTGCTAGCTCAAAATTATTAAATAGAGAGAAATAAATAAAACGCATGGTGCAAATGGTTCTTGTGAATTACATCACAAATTGAAAATTCTGGTTTGAAGAGAAAATGAAGTATAAATTATATTACTGACTGAAACCGTGTTTAATGAATTCATGATTAAAGGGAGGTGTATGACATAATCCACTCACAGAACCATTAATAAATTAATAGCAAACATTCTTCATCAATGCTTATTCTTGGTCATTCAGATTTTCTTTTCTCTTTAATACTTCGCTAATTTCTTTCTGCTTTTCTTGTTTGTACGAATCTTTGACTTTCATCCGCTTCAACTGACCGTCCCTGCAAATTGCAATCGTCATAAAAATTCCACAGTAACAGAATTACAAAGCTGACGATTGATATTACAGTAACCAGTAAATTTTTCTTCAAATATTAATTATCAAACTATCCAAAATACCTTCTTCATCGACCCCGTTTTATCATATTATTCCCTGAATGACTAAGCAGAATATTTTCATTGACAAATCGAAACCAATACAAGTAATTGGAATGGAAAACAACATCTCCATCTCATCAACATCAACATCTCCACAGACAGCTTACCAAACACAATCAACAAGTCCACCACGACGTGCAATCACAGATTTGACTCTGTCTGCAAACTGGAACGCATCTTCGTCCGGCTCCTGCCTCATAGGTGGCAGATACCACACATCTGCTACAATGGCCCAACTCGTCATAACAACCGCAAGGTACTGGATCATGCCATGTTTACTGCTGTTCCAGAATGCATCGCCAAACCAAGGATTGTACTGTGAACATGGATGTCAAGTATGAGATATTTCATAGATATTTCAAGCCGTTATTCCTAATTGACAAAATATACTTTTATGGCAACTGGATAAATAGTAGCAGGTATTTCAAATATCCCTTTTTTAAACATCATGACAGATGTGTTATTGATACAAGTTCCCTCTGGAAATAGCAATATGGGATAGTTATTCGGATCCTCGGTGTGCTCCTTGACACGACGAACAACATATTGTCGGTCACGAACTTCTGTCCGATCAAACCATACATGCTTGGTGAAGTTGGATAGAGACAGTTCAAGCCAACCTGAAAATTCATTCGAAATAAGGATTACATATGTTATGAAATCTTTCTTTAAAAGATAGTAACAGAAAAGCAGATATGAATATACATGAAACCTACCAAGAAACCCTCCATGTATCTGACCTAAAATAGCATATGGTCGATCTTGCATAAGTATGGCGGCATCCAATGTTGTTGTGTGATTAGCAACGCATATTCCACTGACTGGCATATTTTCTCTGTGACAGTGAAACAACACATTAGCAACAGTTTGTAAATTATCGCAGTAGAACAGGTTGAACCTCTGTAATCCTCTGCATCAGGTTCCAAAGGAACAAAATCTATTTACACTGTAGTTTAATGTTTTAGAGATACACCCAATTACTTCCATGTATTCTTCTGTATTTCAACCCATCGGGAAACCAATAGGTGCGCCTTTCTATTACATAGACCAATGATAACCTTGCTTGGAAGCTTCAATGGTTGTATTATTCCCTGTTTCAAGCTTTGTTCTACCTTTATTAACACAGCAATGTTTGTTGAATGTGCTTGGGTCAAATATAGGGGATAGGGGGTTTCCTTAGGGGTCCATTTTTGTGACCCCTCCGGCAATGACCAGGTGCAACGGTAGCCGGATCGAGGTGGTTCAACCTCCATAAAAAAATTCATTATTACCTGTCGTGGTAATTGACTACAGCACAGAACGCTCGACAACAAAGGCGAAATATCACAATATTGCAGAAGTATGCCAACCTTTTTTTCAACCTGAGAAAGAATTCGCAATCAAAATTTATTTACATCTGACATAAAATAAATATGAATTTTACTAACGAACGACAGCGAAGTTGACTACAAAAATGGTTACCTGGATTCTGGTATAATCATCAGTGGCAAGGAAGACAGAACGATCCAAGCCATAGCCGTGAGAGTCGTACATACTCTGGATTGAAGATCAAATTTTGGTATTAGGCAGTCTCAATTCAGCAAAAAATTCAAGGAAGTATTCCTTTTCTAACAGCAATGGTGATGTTATAAATCATATTATTTCTGACATTGATCTCACCTCAGTGGAAATAGAATACAGTAACGAAGCACCAATCCAAGAAACCAAAGAATCGAAAGTCGCAAACTAAATGAAATTAAATGACAAGTTATTATTCTTGGAACTAGTGAGATTTATGATATTAGATATATTAGGTATTGATAGGTTGAAGTGCGAGATGAATTGAAAACAAACCTGATGAAATGATATTGATAATTAGATCGAGTTAGCAAATTCCAAGATGGCAATTCTATTGAAAAAACAATCATGAATCAAAAACACAATATAATAGAAAGGTCAACAGAATCCAATATTTGAAAAACTGACCTTCAGCACAAAATCTCTTTGTTACTTCATCATCTAAAATTGCCTGACGAATGAAAAGAATATATATATTAAATTCTTTCTACATTAGCTTGTTCAAATAACAATTTGTATGCATCTGAAAGACACTGCTATCAATGGCTGGCAGAATCCATATCCATTTGTTGAAAAACAACATCTCTAAATTACCTCTAATCCACTCTTGATAAAAAAACATATATCATCCAATTTCAAGCTGTCATGCGCATCTAACATATTGCTCAGACTTCCTATTTTACCAATGGAATTTTCCTTTGAAATGATGTCTAGAAACAAGAAGAAGAATAGAGGGTTTTAGTTGAGGAGGCTTAAGTGTGATTTCAGTTAGAAAATATTTTCAGCTGCATTTCAATCTCATAGTTACCATCAGCAGCAGTTGACAACTTTATTCCACTGTTGCTCTTTTTTATCCTGTGTGTTGCCCACTATATAATAAAAAAAGAATATTATAGCTTATATATAGGTAGCATCTTTTGGTTCCAAAAGTAGTTTATAAAAGAGTATCGAGAATACATTTACTCTTCGTTACGTGTCTTGTTTGACACCATGTTTCTGGCTGCCAAACTTTTATTGACGAGTTTGGTTAGGGTACAGATTTAATTAAACGGCGACAGCAATAAAATAGTAGATTTTTTTAATGGAAACCACAATCTTGTAAAACATTTCATTTCAATGCTCACAGGAAAGACAGATCCCTTCGTGAATCCCTATTTTGGTATCATGTTGAATTGCATTATTCATCCCATGTTTTAAAGTTTGTGGATGCTAACAAGCAGGTGATAGTACAGAAGTACAGGAAACATCTATCAACACTCACATTAAACATTTTCATCAAAATCTTGATATACATTCTTCGGATACCAAATTCCGTCTTGAAACAAGCTGGCAAGATAACGAGTGCAGCAAAGGCCAAGAAAACATAGGGGATATACTGCAAGAAAGATATGGACCACAAAAACCTATCTAGCCACACCATCTTGCTAGCTTGGTTCCCTACCTACTCCCTAAGATTCTAAGACAGCTTCACTATAATATATAATAAAAAATCATATGCTATCATTAGTCCAGTAATAATAAAAAATCCTCGTATGTTCTATATGTATGTATACACTATAAAGATTTGATTTCTATCAAGTAATTCGTACTATCACCAGGCATATTCTAATCACGATAGTTTCTGTTCTTTTCTGAAATTAGATCGTTATTTCTCAAAATTGTGTGACAGCTTTTCCACTTTCCTATATTACTAAGGTTTCCGCTAAAGTTAGAGGAAGGGGTTGGCCGTGTATGAACTCATTGCGTAACCGCAGTATAATATAACCGCCGTATTATTTCGTAACTTCGCCATATATTTTTGTAACACAGTGACGAAGAAATAGTATTTAATTGGGAAGTTTGATTTTTAGTACATGTACAATATTTAAGATGGATATGGATAGTAAATACTGAAAACACCGGAAGGGCTAGCTGTCCAGCTCCCTTGTTGCATCTATCTGTCTGACCGAACTGACGACGTATGACTTATGCTATGCTTATGTTCAACATCTGTGTTACCAGTAATACTATTACTTGCGTTAGTCAGTGAATTTAATCATGGGGTTATTTTATTGGTTGTTATAAGATATTGGTATGTACATACTGTATCACAGGATCTTCGTGAATTCTTTCTGCTCTGTCGCTAGATAAGCATGCTTTGGCGCCACTTCCTAAACGCGTAGAATGCTAGAAACATGGTAGCGCGGTACAAGAAATGGATCGTCAACAGTTATCAGCAATACAACATCCGCGGACACTAATAATAAACCTTGACCCAAACTTTGTAATACAAAACCAAAATCCTGAAGGGGGAGGGGTAAAACGAATAACTTCACCCAAAACTTCCATCATACTTGGAAGCCAGGTCACAAAAAGGTTCTTCAGTTTCGTTTTTCAAATGACAGACAACGATTTTAATCCCAATCCTGAACATCTACTGAATTGACATTTACTTCACTTCATCAAAGACAACAACGTTACCAATTACATTCTTGTAATAAAAAAACAGCAACACGTATCCAAATCCAAAAAATAAACGTGCATTTAGCAAGTTACCAACTGATGAGTATAACTCATAAAAAACAAACATAAAATCATAAATTATGAAGCAACAACGAACCATGAATTTGTCTTTAAAAATCATGAATTATAACTGCAAAACCTTATATTAATATTGAACCAACCATACTTGGATATACATAATAAACACAGTCTAGAATATTTGCAATAAATATTACATATGACTAGTGGTGGGATTTAACTGGACCGAACCAGTTCCTAAAATTACAAATTTTGAAATGTGAAGTATATGGGAGCCAGTGACTAAAAATTATTGGAGTTGGAAGTAATGCTGCAAATTGATGCTGCAGACATCTATTTATTATTATCTTCTGCTAAAGCCAGGAATATTGAAATGTGAAATAGTAAAGGCAATATTTTCAAGTGCTGAAAATCATCTATCATTTTTGTAAATGCTTTTCAATAGTCTTGTTACTGTACTATAGTTAAAGTACTTTTTCAGTTCTGCATAATAAAAACAGTACGGATATAACTGACAACTATTAGGGAACTGATGCAGCAAATATCAGTTCTGATTAATGTAATCTGTACAAGGTACAAAGTGATGCTATACGAGGATTCCAAGCCAAAAAGTAGGTTATCGACTTTCCAAGATTAGAGTACATCAGAAAATCCCTTCTTAAGATTTTTGTACAGGTGTAGATTCTGCTAATTCTGGTAGCAGACCATTTATATGGTTATTTTTTAAACTGGCCGTTTAAAGAATTCAGCAGGCTGTAGTTAGCTGTGCAATAGCAGTTAAATAAAATTATGTTCTTTATTCTGCTTCGCTTAATTTTCTTGCTATATAATTAATATATGCGGTATTCTATATTTCATACTCATTGGTTTAGAATAGGATTCTGTTAAATTGAATCTTTACAAGCATACTGCTTTCCCCTGATAAAAGTAATGCACTTTTGGAAATCGTCAGATAGAGTCTTATAGGCTGGAACGCAATTTTATGATAGAAACATCTTCATGTGTTTTAGAACAAAATAATATTTCCCATTTCACCTACTTTGATATAAACTGGAGTACAAGTAAGTTGTATTATAAACTAAGACTTAAAAATTCACCCAAGCTCAAATGACTTATACTGACTGTATTTCTCTAATAACTAGGATTTTATAGAAATTCTAACTTCTGTCCCTGCACAGCACAGTGCAGTCATTTCTTAGTATGAAATCAAGCTTTTGCTACTTACAAAAGCTTGCCTTCCAACAAGTCAGAATAAATAACATCTTGAACAGAATTTCCATATCCTATGATTGGCTTTGGATCAAGACTACATTTTTTCACCCTGTGTCGACTTGTTTATGTACATAGAGTTCTTTCAAAGTTTTCAGTTCATCTATGAGTTGCTTGTTCTGATGTTCTAAGACGGCCACTCTAGTTTCAAGGCACTTCACATATTCCTTTTTCCTCCTCCTACACTCTTTAGCTGCATCTCTGTTTTTCATCAGGCGTAGCTCCCTTTTTCTTGAAGCGTCTTCTGCCATCTGATGGGGCGATTGTATGTTGTTGCTCATGCTATTTGGTGAAACCATGATGTTTGAAGGACTTTCCTGAATCTGGAAAGCTTGCATACCTCCACCCGCAGTTTGCACGACAACATGACTTCCTGGCATCCACATTGCGTTTCCTTGATTGTTGTCTATCATCAATGTCTCCTGTCCTTGTGAGAGAGTATTTGCCATTGTAAATCCTTGAATGCTAGGAATAGAGCTTGTGAGTGTCACATTGTTATTTATTGAAGCCACTGATATGTGGATAGGTTCAGGTGAAGCATGTAGGCTATCGTTGACATTTTGGTAAATGGCTCGTGTGTTTGTTATCAGGGGTGGTCATGTTTTGTTGGGATGTTTTAACTTCGACTTGGGTTATTTTCATGTCCTCTTCGTTTTCCATTTCGCCTAGGTTACTACGTGTTCCGTCAGGATGCCGCATCACATCTGTGGATGAGAGTTCGTTTAGAATTCTTCTGTAAGAAGGACGACGAGACAAGACCTCTCTCCTTTTGGCAGAATCTACGGGATTCAAGCTCTGTTTTTCCAACTGCTCTCCTTCAGGCACTAAAGGGTTAACTGTTATAACACTATGTTCTTTTGATATTGCTAAACCTGTCTTTGGTGAAACGGTAAGGGGTTGTGAAAATGAAACTCGTGATGGATCTCCGTTTGTGCCCACTGGTTGTCTGTTATCGTGACTTATCAAAACAGTCTCCATCTTTTAATCTCCCATGAGAAAATGCTGCCAGCTTGAAAACTATAGAGAAATGTGTAGCACAATTTCTTATAATTTAGTTTTATTTTATGAGAAAATTCACTAAAAAATTGAATGAAGTTTTTAAACAATATCGAAAGTATTTTAGGTTTTCCTGGCTCTTATCTATTATAGATTCGTAAAAATATGGATATCCAGCTGTGTTTTACGCTAACGTTAGTCATCAAAACACCTTGTCGCTGCAGCTGATTTTTGAATAACGCTCACTACAACTAACCATCACAAAGTATTTATTCCATTGTATATATTCGACGAACTGATATATTTAGCAGTCATGAGGTTCATCAGCGTCTAAATTTGCAATACATTTCCCTCTTACATATATTCATAAGTAATAATAAAGTTGAAAAAGTAACATAAAAATCTACTGATTTGCTCTACAGTTCTCTGTAATTATGAATTTATTGAGCGCATTGTCAACTGTTTCTTGAACAGAGGTGGTCGCGATTGGCATGATATACGCAGTCTTTAGTACGGTCCACAATACCATTTGGTTATTGAATTAAAGTAATATTTGAACTGCACTTTCTTTGCGAATGAGGTCATGAATCATAACTCAGCTAACCTCTCTGTTAATCTCTCATCGAACGATTTCGCTTGTCGGTAAAACGGATCACACGGTTTTATGTACAGTAATGTATTCCTAAGATAACACTTAACCTCAGGTTGTTAAAGCTTATATAATACAAAAAGTAGTATTCATGGTTGTAAGGTAAATACTCTTAATTACATTTTGTTGGACATATTCCCCTATTCTTAAAAGGAAAACCTTTTTTACTTTGCCGCTTTTCGCAAAATATGTAAATGGCCAACTGTTTCCCGACCAAAGTCGTTTGTAGTTGTAGAAAGACATCGCTAGGCCGCATTGCTTCGAGTGTTTGCTACCATCATTAATGGCAGTGCTACGTCTGCTTTAATAAAAATTCTTGACACACCCACTGAAAGTCATCAATCAGTCAGCTTAGGTCTAAACCCCAATATGTAGTCCGAGAGGCATGGACTGATTAATACCCTTCCGCTATAATGAACAATTGCCAAGTCAAATTTGACTGTTTTGTCACATGGTGATATAAACAAACCAACAAAGACAGATGATTTTATTCATGTTTTAAATAACATAATTCTATTGTGGTCCACAGATACCATTAGAAAACTTTGTACCATCCTCACAGGGCCACCAAGAAGGAATATTACAATTAATCACATGACCCGATTTTGTAAATAAAGTTTCTTTCGCATAATTCAGTCGAATCAAGGCTAAACCCATATCTCTGCCGGCATAAATCGATTGAATTTTACCGGCCTTTTTACCAGACTTTGTCAACAGTGGTGTATTCGGTTCAATAACATCTTGCGAAGAGAGGTTGTCGGTATATGAGATTGTGATGGGCATGAGACGCTTTCTGATGACTCCTGTGAACTTTGTTCTAGCCGTTAATTCTTGTCCAACATAGCAACCTTTATGAAAACTAACCCCGTTCATATAGTCCAAATTACATTCAAGAGGAAGGCATTTACCTGGAGGCAAATCAATGCCTCCTTCTGGAATGCCTAGTTCTATTCGACAAGCATGGTAACCTTCAATGTCATTGACAATCTCAGTACTGTTGATTGCATCTGAAGTTTCAGCAATAACCCGATGACCGAAGTAAGGTAATCTCGGATCCGCCGTGGTAATGATATCACTTTTTCTGGCCATGCTGCCTATGACATCCGGTTGTTCAACGTTTTCTTTTGAGGGATTTCGTTTAAAAAAGTGCATGACTGTCTTGTCATCTGCTGGTGTAATAGTTACCTTTTTCCTTATCTTATACAACTTCAGGTTTTTCACCAAGTTTGTAACCAACTCTGCATCACATTCCATGAAAATTTTGCTTTCTTCATCATAGAGATGTTGATATAGTATTAGGTCGTACATTATCCTTCCGTTCTGGTGCAATAGCATCGCATACATCGACTTCATTTCAGGAAGGAAAGTGATATCATTAGTTATGACTCCTTGGAGAAATTCCGAAGTGTCTCGACCGTTAATTTCAACAATTTTACGATGGTCTAGTATGGCGCATTTGACATCAGCATTCTTGCTTTCAGTTCCAAGTGAGGGGCTGTTGCCCAACACATTATTCACCCTTTGCGTGCAATACCTAGCAATTTGAGGACGAAATATCACATTGGCACTGCGTGAAATTACTGTGAGGGCCATATTCAAATATATTGCTACCAATATTACCGTAACTCGTAGAGATTTTGAATAAATTGCTAGAAAACCACTTTTCCTGGCCCATCTATCCAAAATATACACCGGCGTAAAGCGCTAATTGTACTTAGCCATCTAGCGGTTGGTAGTTTTTACTTCACTTAACGGTTATAAATGATCCATCAGTGACATCTAGCGGTTGGAAGTTTTTCTTCACTTAACGTTCCTAAATGAACTTCTTATAATCCAATAGCTGCCGGTTTATTGAAGTTGAAATGAATCGGTCCCGGGATACTGATCAATAAACGCTTATAAATTAAATTCCTATTTCGGGTCGCCTGTAACGAGTGACCCTGCATTGAACAACCCTTAATAACTTGCAGACCAATTGCCGTCCCACCATATACGACACGCCAATGAATGCAAAGTTTCATAGCAAATCCATACATAGAAGTCTCATATGCACAGCAAACCAATGATTCGATCATTAGAAGTGGATTTATAAGCGTTAGGTGAAGTAAAAATCTCCAACCGTTAGATGTCACTGTTAGATCATTTATAACCGTTAAGTGAAGTAAAAACCTTCAACCGCTAGATGGCAAAGTACAATCAACATTATCCTCTTGTAAAGTAAAGTTCAACTTCAATAAACCGGCGGCTAGAAATTCCAGCGGCTCATGTACCCCAGGTTCAAAGAAGGCGACGCTAGCAAGTGATAGTACATCACACATCCGAATCTCACAAACTAAGCAGCAAAAAGAGGTTGATGAGATTTGTGAAACTGGTGTTTGGCTTTCAAAATATCATCAATGTTTGGTTTGGAATTTCTGCATCTAACCAAGAATATTGTTCAGGGTAAGCGCCGGATTGAATGCTGGCTGAGGTCAGCACATAGAAATCGATTAGAGTATTGTTGAGTACGTTTTATCAAGCAAATTTATGTGGCAACGACGGGCCGACTAAGCTGATCTCGCGGGACGGGGATCCAGCCCGCGAGCCGTAGTTGACGTAGGTGACCCCCACTAGACCAAACGGTGTTGGCGTACACTATAAACATACATACATAAGGAGATATATTCACAAAAATAATACAGATATTCAAATAACTAATGAAATGAATATCGTATATTCGGATGATTTTTTGTTTAAAAGCAGGAAATATAACTGATCAAGTAAATAACCTATACCAAAGACTATTGCGATTAAACTATCATTCTCATGCTCTACATTTAAATTTAACAACTAGGTTAGCGTGAACAACAAGATCACATAGGCTTGCGCCAGCAGTAAACGATGTCAGTCTGCTAGAAAGCAATGTTTCAAGGTTGTCATTTTTCACTGCAATTTTGCCTCAGGCATCGATCAGTAATAATTGTGTTAAGCTAACGCCATCAGCAATAGTACCCTCGGGCAATAAAATAGCGTCTATGTTATTTATTAAAAAGACCTATAACGTCTGATATTTTGTTACCTACCAAAGTATGATTATTTAAATTTGTTTCAACTTGATGATGAATTGTAATAAAATATCTGACAGCCGAAGAAGCCCATCAAATAATGGACGGTACTATGCGGATCGTAGTGATGTTGTCAGTCAATTTTATGTTCAGTGTTGGGATAATATTCGCGAACAAAATGCTATATAGTTCCTATAATGTTCCACCCATTTCTCTTGCAAGTCTTCAGTTCGCGGCTACTTTCGTAGGAATATTTATTTACTGGGTATTTGGATTTTTCAAGGTAAGTCGAGTTTTTATTATACGTAATGTTGGAAATTAGGGCTAGAAAATGCATGGTTATCTGTACATACTAAAAAGAATATAGATCATTAATTACAGCTTAGGTACGTTTAATGCTGAACAATATATCGTAGAAAGACAGGTTTTATCTTATTTCAGGTCAAAAGGATATCTTTCTTCAAAGTGCTACCCATTTGCGTTGCATTTTGCAGCTTTGTGGTTTTTACAAATATGTCTCTCAAGCACAATTCTGTAGGCACTTATCAAATCCTGAAATGCCTTGGCGACCCTCTCCTGATAACATTGCAGACATTGTTATATGGAAAAACGTACGATACCGACATCAAATTAACAATGGTGAGTTAGGCAAAGATGTTATTATTCTGAAAAAATATTAGTATAGACTTTGGTTTTGGCACGCATCAGCCGCTAAACTTGATTCCCTACTGTTGTAAATAATTTTCGTTCACCACAATCACGTAACTCATACACAGCTTTCAATTATTATTCTGTAGGTAATCATGGTGGCTGGTATCGTACTAAACTCGTTGTATGATGTCACATTTAGCTTAATAGGAATGGTATATGCTCTCATAGCTGTGGTCGGAGCAACTTTTTATTTCATGGTGAGTTTACCTTCACAGAATACTACAGTATCGTTAGGTTACTGATTAGATAAAATACTAATCTTCGTTTCAAAAATTGTCTACCTTAGTGGATTGGTGTTAAACAAGAGGAATTCGCAGTTAGTCCTATGCAATTACTAATTTACCAAGCTCCTATTTCTTCTCTCCTGCTTTCTGGAATCGCTTTAGTGTTGGAAACACCTTGGTTAGATGGCGGCATCTTGGAGAAGATAGATCAGTCGATGGTGAGTAGGGAATTCCCAATAGATTTTTCTTAGAATCTAACTGGTTGAGTCAAGCATTTTTAATTTCTTTTACAGACTGTCATTCTTGCATCGATGGTGATGGCTTTGGGGGTGAACATCAGCGTATTTTATATCATTGGTCATACATCAGTGCTCACATATGCGGTGTTTTCAAAACTGAAAACCTGTGTGGTCATTTTGGCAAGTTCATTTATATTGTCATCGGTAAAAATGACCATCCTGCAAGCCTTAGGCATTTGTATGACTTTGTTAGGAACTGTAATTTACACCGCGATAAAACTCTTGAGAAGTTCTAATACGAAAAATACGAAGAGCAATGAGCGGAGGTTATCAAACATTTCAGTCAGTTCTGTTTCTTCGAATTGTTCCGAAGAACACAGGAATTTAAACCATGAATATCAAAGCCAAAGCATCAGCATATTGCAACTGGGCACGGATGCAGACATCACGAAAGCATAGGCAGTCTCAACAAACATCAAAAAAGAACATAGACAATTCGTTATCTGGAATCCGATAAATGGAATCAGGCTTTGATGTGGGGAAGCTCGCGCCGAAAAAACTTCAATCGTGTTTTCCAATAGTAGTTCAGTAAACTTCACGATCTACTCTATTTCAACTTGATATATATTTTATATTCTATTTATATCCAGTTTCGATGAATTCTTTGTTTTTTCATCAACTTGTTTGAGTTATTGATACACAATAAAATAAAACCACTACCATTATTTCATCGGCAGGCCCGTTAATACCGTGACAAGTTTAGCCAATGTAACAAGCGAGAGTCGTTGTTGTGGACGCAATAATTGATCAGGCACGTGTCTGCCAGGGTGCTGTTCGTTCCCAGTTTTACTAACAAATGCGCAATCTGAGAAGCCCAATACGTTTGGCAATACCAAGAGAAGAAATCACTGACGACTAGCAAATCTCCCGCAGTTTTATTGACGCTAATCAAGGGGGGACACCGTGCGAATAGCTTGCGTAATTCTGTCGACAGACTGGCCGCTTGTCATTCTAAATAACAAACCCTCGCGGTCCACGACAGCTGTTATTCCTCAGAGCCTAATTTTTAGCAGTAATTACGACACCGACTGCCATCATCCAACTGACGATTCCCGTCCACGACAACAAAGTAGTCAGAAATAAATATTCGTTATTTTGTACTGCAGAAAGCACGAAAACCTCATAGATCAAAAATATTGTTTTGCTAACAGGTGGCTGAATACCGGCAAAAAACTCAATAATAGGTTTGTACATGGGATTTTTGAAGTTAGAAGAGTATAACGGAACGAATACGATTCAAAATCGTCGACGTGAAACCATGACACTTGATTGATGCTACTAGCAGCGGCGTACCGTACGGTATATGGTTCCGCAGACAGTTTCTTTTATCGCACTTCTTTTCAAGGTCTTGTAGGCAAACATTTCAAATTTAAAAATAATTACGACCCTTCTATACCGTCAGTTCAATTCAGAAAGTTAAACATGCTCTTGTACAACGACGTTTAGCATAAAGCATAAAACAAAATACAATAACTGAACCACAGTTTCGGTAACCAGACTGATGTCGAAACTTACCAAAGCTTTGCTAAACAAAGATTTCTACCAAGTTTTTATCAACAATCAAAAGATAAATAACAAAATTCGTAATTAATAACAGCCACCTGCGGCGCAGTGAACTTATTGGTTATAACTGATTTGATTCGTAAGAACTATGGCAAAACAAAACAAAAAACTGCAAATCCAAATAACAATTTTTTTCTTTACCAAAATATTAAAATACAAAACTGATACAGTAACTAATACTGTACGATAGCTTCATGGACTGACATGGTGAAAGTTAAGCTGTCATTGAGTTAATAAAATCGCTTTCTATTTTGTTCCTGCCTTTTCTGAAAAACAACAAACCCAACCACGACACACACTGCTATTCCCAGCAGTACGCATACTATTAATAAAAAGAGTTTGAAACCAGACATAGCTGAATTGCGAAATCCTCCAACACCCCCATCTTCCACGTTATCTGAAAGATAGATACAGCATATCATACTTGATCCTTTGAGGATTCTCGATTAGGGAAGAGTTTCCACCAGGGGACGAATTTGGACCACAGATTGGTAGATTCACTCTCGGATTGGTTCTCTTTTTCGATATTGACTCGAGACTGGTAATATTACGCTCAACCATACCCGAAGGTAATTTTATTCAACTGGGACCCAGGAGTGGTATAAACCCAACTCCCTCTAGCAACAACTATAGTACTCCTTCGATAGCTAAGATGTCGATGCACAAAATCTCTGGCTCGAGTCAAGAAATTTACGATACCGAAACCATAATTACCTATTGGAGGCTTGAAAAAACTAACGCCGGGTATGGCAGTCGATGGATCTCCTTCCTCTTGTGTTTGTTCCACCTCTATTTCATAAAGCCTCATGCTTAGCAAGTCGTGATTGTCTAAAAATGAGTTAGAATTTTTCAACTACAATCATTTCACTTCTACTTTCTGTAGTTTTGTTAGAAAAAGACTCACCAGCTAGATCGCCTGTAGCTGCAGAAGCACCAAAAAAATAACCAGTAGGCAGTGTAACGCCTGGAAGACTAAAGCACTCCCGAAACTCATCAGAATCATCCACATTAATATCAACCTTTATCAGAGAGATTTTTGGAATAGTCAAAGAGCCAGAAGGATACAACAAAATTCAATATGGTGACTTGGGGTATCTTAACGTAGGTAATGGCGGTTTTATTTATTTAACAAAGATGCCTCCAGAGCCCGGACACCCCTTCCCTTATTATGAACAGTTGATGTGATATATAATTCTACAACGGTATTGATCTGCTTACCGATAAATGTTTGTTGACATATCTTATTCTGAGGTACGTATCGTAATCTTTATTACGGAACGAAGCCAGGCAGTTACCAATCGAATTCGTCCTTCCATCGTTTGCATGATCATATGATTCGGATCCGTTACTTATCATTGCAGTTATGAATGGAAATGTCACCTAGCAATGGGTAAAAATAAAAAAAAGAACTTAGGAATGCAATAACAGGCTTCTATCAACAAAATACTGGAAAGTAAACTACGAAATTAAGGGTATGCCAGTTGTGACACGCTGACAAACTAACTTCATAGCTGTGTTGCATCATTGTTTGATTTTCGACAACCTATACTTGAATATGTCAGTTTGGGTAGCGAGAATAAAAATTGGAAAATTTAAAAATAACCTATTTATTTAGGTACATAGAAGCAAATAACTACCCACAATAAGCGGAAGATATTCTCAAATATATAATATTTCATTGCAATGCCTTACTGTGTATAATTTAACAAATAAACTTTACTATGTACACCTGCTGTACACAGAATCACATTATATAGGGCTTCGTGAATACTTACCGCTTGTGGACCATTTTTATAAGTGTCAAGAAACAGTGCGAGGCCGTGAAAATTGTCTCGACTGCCGAACACAGGCCCTGGTTCCATTCTCTGTTTCGTATACCAAATGGCCATTCCATCCGCTGCTAAAGTTCTCCCTCCACCGTGGACATGCATTTGCACAAGAAGTTCCCAATTTCGGACAAAACAAGGCTATGAAAACAAAAGGCTTTATGTTATTCACGCACATGCAAAATTACAGCAACCAACAGAAAGTTAATGCAGTAAAACTTCTGTTTTATAAACAATTACATCATTCATTAGTGGCAGAATTTCCATAATAAAAACAGTCAAGTATAGATCAAATAGCAGAACACGACATCACAGAACATATAACCATTCTGCATTCTGCTTTGAATCATTCCAGTTTCATTTGGTATATCAAGTATCTGTTTGTTATGTTACCCATAACTTTAACAAAATGATAAAAATCATCGTAAGCAGTTCGAAAACATTTAATCACACCAAGTGTACCTAAAAAGCCAAATGAATTCTTTTGCAGCATAAGTGTGGATCCTGCAACCCTGCCTCACGTATGCAATATCTCCAGGATAAAATGCACTGTTTTTTTCCCTTCAATTATACATACAGTCGTCCCTCGCTATATCACGGTTCACTTATCGCGGATTTTATATAATATTGTATTGTATGCATTTTATTTCATGATAAATGCCGTGACGTACAGTACTAGTATGTTTAAGCGCTAGAAGTTTTAAAAAATTAAATAACCGGTCAAATGATTGTGGTAAAGGTTAATAAGAGTGTGTGAATGTTTTATAATGGTTCAAAATACGTTATAATATATTCAAATAATTAATTAAATAGGTGGTTTCTACTTCGCGGAGTTTCACCTATCGTGGGAGGCTCTGGAACGCCCTAACCGCGATAGCTGAGGGATTACTGTATATCACAATATAAAATATCAAAATATCAAAACTCATACAAATTTTCTCTTACAATTCTGTTCCATATTGCACCTTGCTTCCCTTGATGATCTTGAGTTAGTCTTATGAAGTTGTTAGTCATAATCACATTCCCACGAAAATCCCACATAGGAATTGACATCCCATTTCCTGTGGTGAACAAAATCACATGATTCATCCAGAAAGCATATTACATTATGATGGCACAATCTGCAAGCCTTTGTTACAGGTGCATTATAATCGTTTATATGGTATGCATTGGATCATACGCATGAATTGTTTTTTCAAAAGAAAACACAATACACTTTGTAATCTCATTTGTGAAATAATTATATTTCACCATCCAACACCCACTTCGTGTCTGCCTTGAGAACATTTGAGAGAAATTAGCTTGACTGAATGATTTATATCTTACATGTTAGCAAACAAATTCCCTTAGAATTTTCTCTAAACAATAAAATTTGCCATCAAGGACGTTACCTGAATATGGCTTTAGAAGGCTGTGTTCCCTTTTCAAGTATCCATCGATCGGAGCTTGTTGCTGGTGAGAATTAGTTATTAGTAGCACAAGTGTAAGTAGTAATGAACTATGTGTCATCATTAACAATAAGTAGAGTTGATCTGTTGATAACAGAACATTTATAAAGTTTTTTTTCTAACACAACATGAATCCTTTCTATCCAACATGCCGGTCAATCTGATTATTACTGTACCGTTGAAGGATATATTTACAAGCATAGCTAAGTGACATGACTACTGTTCGAATCTTTCAGGGCGTGATTTTTATTAATTGAATAAAAAATTGAATATATATTACTTACATTTCTAATAGTATAGTAAACGCATACCCGCTTTTTTAACATGGTATTATTCTGGTTAGGGTAGGTGAGCTTAGGTTTGCTAAGAGTTAAGTAAAGGTTAGTTAACACTAATCTTAACACTCACCCAAACCTGAACGGATTTTTAGAGGCACTACCACAAAAGCTGGAGACACCAATGAGTTAATCTTTAAATAATATAATTCCTTCTCACATAATGTGAGCTCTGCCCGCAATACCTAATGCCGACACTGAAAACATTCTCATTAGCTACGAAAACGATACCGCCACCAGCAGCTACAGCGATGCATAAAACACACCGTCAATTTAAAAAAGGAAGAAGGGTCAAAGTTCAGTGCGGAAATAAGGTGATGTAGTAGGAAGTGATTACGGCAGCATTTCCGTTAGAATACTTTCAATCAATCCAATCCAAAGTTTTTTGCAACGCCGATAATAACGAATAATATCGTATTGCAAGTGTTTAATTCGTCCACTCAAACACATGAAAAAATGAGCCTTGATTTTCTCGCAATAGGACCAGGACCGGTGTACGCTTGTGCCCTAGGCCCTGGGTGGCACAAAATAAAAAGTTTTGTCAGCATGCTAGGCTTTATAAGACTCGGGTAAATAAAAATGTAAATCTCCATTTTCGTAAGTAGAGCGTTTGCCAACTTCAAACCCTTGGGGAATATTCTTATTAATGAGAAAATATATTTTGTCTTCATGGTTAAAAATCATGATAACACTTGTGTCNGGGGGGTCCTATACTAAAAACATGTGTAATAGGATGCTCGACAGTTCACGACATGGACATGAAAACCTTTTACCAGTTGTTGAAATGAGATGACCAGTAGGGGCGAATTAGGCAATGGAGCTGCCATATTACCCATCCCAAAAAGAAGACAAAGTTACCTAATGACTTTACAAGGACTTGCCCGGAAAGAAAAATTCCTAAAAATTGACACATATACATAACAGATTGCCATAATTTCAGAAAACTCGCCAGATATTTTCAAATATCAGAGACCTAAATGTAGAAAAATGACTGGAAAAATACAAAATGGCAACCATAATGAATACCAGGCAAACCTCAAGTAGCATATGTCATTTAATCAAAACACTTTATAGAACAAAACATGGTCAAGAATATTCACCATTTTATTATTACATTAACAATAGTCATAATATTGAGTTTCATAAGAGCAATTGGTAATCATAAATCACCTGCGGATACGCCGAAGCATAAAAAATCAGCACGAAAAGACAAACAAAAGGAAAATAAAAACTCAGATGCATTGTATTTTATGACATTTGCTCGCAAGCATTCAGTCGCCAGGAGTTCATCTAAAAGCAAACAATAAAAACAAAACACTATAAAACGGTAACAAGTACTGGACAACAGTTATCTTCAGATCAATTACTGAAAATCAGAAAGCAGATTTGGCCAACTACTATGCTGGTTATGAATGTGTACTTGCAGGATAGCCTTGAAGCACAAAAGTTGGAGGTTGCACTATAAGTTGCAATACAATACACAGTAATTCTAGATACAGCTGAATGTTAATAAACTTTACAAACTAAGATTGGAGAGGTTGCATGCAAGCCAAGCTACTTGTATATTTTAAATATAGGTATTTTTCAAATGAAGCGCTACATCACTCACAACTACAACGCTATGCTTACAGTAATTCAGGCAAATTCAGAAAAATTGAATGTTATGGTGTTATGTTTTTTCCAGCAGAATTTTATACTGGAAAACGAAATGAAAAGCAACACATGAGTGCAATAATACTATTACAGAAGATTCACACGCTAACATAGGTATTTGTCGACAAAAGCGGTTTAAATATTATACATACCTATATTTTAATTTCACATAATAATTATCTTGTTCTGAGATGCGTCGACAATTCCACTATGGATAAATAAAACCAAACTATAGGGAAATATCTTTCCAAGAAAATTTAACAGCTAATGACCAAGCATTATTGTTTGTGAAAATTAAGCAAACTGGTTACAGTGGAATGAATGAAAATGTATAGGGTAAGTATTTGAGTTAAAAGAATTCACACAGGCACACACTATCATCAGAATTCAGCTTAAAAAAATGTGGTGTTTTTTTACATATTAATGAGATAGGTGATTCTTCTTGAATGAAATTTCTTTCCAGTTTACAGAGACCTTCTTTCTTTCACGAACAATTGAACTTGTGTCGAGACAAAACCTGTTCACAGAGAATGAATTATTATTTGATTGAAACTAGTCAGAAAAGTTTTTCCAATACACTGATACCCTGCTTTGCGTTGTTTCACTACAGCACTTGTTGGCAACTAATCTTGACTAGATTAGACAACTGGATACATTAATTTAGCTTTGTAGAACCAAAATAATTTCACTAGACCTGGGACTATGAGAACCACCCTCCTAGACCCATCATTACACCCCCCCCCCCCCCCACAACTATCAACAGATAATACCTCTTAAAGCTGTCAATCTCTTTCTCAATGTCATCCATTTCACTCGGCTCAATGTCATCATCCTTTGGCAAGAAAACTAAATCGGTGTGGGTCCCATCGCCAGTTTTGATGAGGGAGTTTGCCTTCTTTTTATTTTTGTTCTTCTTGTTCGATATTGGTCTGAAAATAGGAAAACATACAATAAAATAACATCCGGTGAGATTAAAGAAATGAATGTTCGAACTTACTGCGATTGGTGATGCGTAGTATCGGAAACAGCCTTGCTAGGCTGACCATGAGAGTTCGGAATGCTTTCTATAATGCAGTTTTTGTTATTGACTGCTCTAAGACCATGATGACCCGAGTTGTTGCCAATTCCATTTGTTAATTTCGTTTTCATTCTGCTGCTGTTGTGCATTTCCTGAGTATGGGTGGAATTTTCCATACCATCTTCGAGACCTTTCGACTTTTTACTTCGACCCTATGGTGTAAATATAAAAAAGAGTTTAACAATTTTTTATAACTGGTGAGAGTGGTAGAGACAGTTTGAGTATAAAAGTGAGAGATATCTTACAATAAAGAGCTAGGTATGCACCTTTATGTTGCAGAAAAGTGATGTACGCTATTTATATACCTGCTTCAAAGTCTTGATAGCTTGATTGGAACTTTGCTTATTTTGAACAGGACCACTGTCTTTGGATGTTGAATCTCTAGTTTTGTCTTTTTTTGTTTTCGCTAGCATCAGATTGCTGTCAGTGATGCTCATGTTGTTGAAACTGGCATGAAGCGATTTTGAGTGCAGAGGCGAATTCTTTCTAGGTGTTCTACCCTCTTTTTTCGGTTCGTTCATTCGATTTTGATTCCTATCGTTGACATTTTGCACCTTCACACCATTTTTATCAGCAGAAATAACAGTAATTTTTCTGCTCTCGCTTTTCACAATGCATTCGTCTTCTCTTTTTTGTTGACCGTTCAAAGACTGATGCTTTCCTTCTGCTTTTGATTTATGTATGGGAGTGCCGTTTGGTTTAGCATGGGCTTTCTTGACTTCACTGTTTTCTACCTGAGTGCAGTCGGTGTGTATAGAGCCATGCAGTGAATTCGCTCCGACTCCGTTGTGCTTACTGGTTGCCAATTTTTCAGAGCACAAATCTTGTGCGATCACGTCATGTTTGATTTCCGTCGTTGCGGTATTACCCTCTTCCTTTTTCCGTAATTTTTGACGAGCTCTTTTATTCTTTTTATTGAGAGCTTTTTGTTTTTCGCTTCCTTCTATGAACGACAAAATTTCTTCCAAAGACCGGTCGTCGTGCTGCCGGGATTGATGATAATCGGAACTGTCGCTGTTGTTGAAAATCTCACGATCTGAAACAGCAATCGTATTTCAAAGAATAGAATTACATTGGGCCCTTGTGATATATCTGATATTTTTGAAATGATCTGATAATTTTCAACTTACTATCTACTTTCATTTTCTTATTTAGTTTCAGTCGTAAACGCTCACGCATTTCTGGATAATTTTTGCTGGTGGGTGCCTGCGGTGGACCGCCGTTGCCAAAGAACTCACAATAACAACAGTCACAGTACTTGCTGCCACCTCCACTGGATCCAGCATTCGTTTCTGCAAATAGAAAAACAATTCAATCTACTCGGCATATTCGCAAGAAGGGATGTAATATACGGAACACATAGCTATTGCTCTGTACTTTATCATGTATTCCCTACTGCAAGCTCTTGTTGTCCGCATGATAACTGAATCCCGATTCAAGTTCACTTTTTTATTCAAAAGTTTTTTTTCATTCTAAAATCCTGTTCTATCATCAAATGACGTATAAACAGGATTTTAGATTTTTACTGACTTTCAACTGATATATGGTCAAACGGTACTAAAATATGTAACCGTTGCACACATACCCATGTAAAAGAGAATCCCGCAACCATCATGGGCACTAATTTCAAAATAAAACTATCCTGGAACAAATTCACAGATCAACTTTGTATATATGTAACATTTATTACAGATTAACTACCTGAATTCTTAGTAACAGCATCATTCTGTGCACAACTGTTAGTGGATGTACATTGCTGATGTTTGTGAGGTGACGACTTCTGTACTTCGTTCGAATCAGGCACGTCGACCGATGTCGTCATTGAGGAAGAGGGTGAAAGTGGTGGAGGTGGAGGATGCTCTCCAGGAAAATTCACCGAGATAGGTACTGGCATAGAGTGATTTTGTGCTCCATATTCGTCGATCACATCGTGGCTGGTTTCGAGACCGCTCTCGTGACTGCATGTCGCAGTTTGCTGCACCTGTTCGGGCATGGATGGATGCTGATAAGTGGCATGGTTTTCCTGTGTTGAACTGGGCTGGTTGTGTTGAAATTGGAGTTTGAGGTGCATATGTAGTTGAGATTTTTCAATCGACCATGGCTGTAAAGACAATTCAAAAGGCATATTAACCACTGTGATCAAAAAAGGTAAAGAACTTGAAACATAACAACAAAATACTTAATTTAAAATGATAAACTTTTTAATAGGGCTATAGCTTTGTTTGGTTAAGCTAGCACTGTTTACTGCTACTATGGCACTATTATTTCAAGTCCTTGATTTCCACCCTTCGTAAAAATAACCTGAGCTTAGGCTAAGGGAGTTTTTCCGTAGTTAATAAATATATTCATCTTATAATTTGACAGCTTGCCTCTATTTCTTCATATCTAATATTGAATAATATTAAATTACATATTACTAACTCTTAAATTTTAAAATGCTTGAGTTAATATTTTTCAGTACTAAAACACAAGGCTATTATTTATATCCACAACCTTTTAAAGGCAATGTGTCTTTGGTTCATACCTGATTTGCAGTGGTGGTTTGTTGGCAATTCATTTCTTCTTGCTTCTTTCCAAAAGCAGATGCAGAATCGTGCAGAACAGGAGCATTGGCATGTACCGAATTCAACGCCTTTTTCTGGTTCTGTTGCCGCCCCAGCTTCCCGTGTGCGACCAGCTTTTTTCTGCGCTGGATTTGTTGTTGGATGCTGGCGGTCGTGGCTGCAATGGCGGCACTTGTTTTCCCATCCGCTACGGTGCTTGTGGAAGGGGTCTGATGTACGACGGACGGGAACCCAAAGGAATTTTTTGCTGTGTGAATCATAGCAAGTGATGAAACAAAATGAAGTACAATATAGTTATGGTCAGGTGGTACCTTAGCTGATGTAAGCCGAAGCATATAATATAGTATATGCTTAAAGAAAACTTTCTTCAATACGAAGTAAATGAAATAAAGATTTGGACTACCCACCAACCTAAAAGAGAAGTTGGATGATGAATAGAAGGTTGCTGCAACTGATTACAGCCGCTGTAGATTGAGACTAGATCGCAGGCCAACTGAGAATTTATCCCTGAAGTGAGGAAGGGATTGTATCTGTGTTCTGGATTTGAAAAGATCTGCTGTGTATTGTTTGGCTGCAATCCTGCTGTACCAGCAAATCCATCTGAAAATAAATAACAGAATTTTATGTAAAAATATCCATGTTCTACTGAAATTCTATCTTGCTAAGTTCTTGAGTTTACACAATTCATATTTCCATGTTTTTTAGAAATCTATTCATTGTACATATACTGACCGGCCAATGGCTTTTCAGGACCGTACTGATGGTTGTGTGTAATGGCCGTTCCAGGATGGAAATACTGTCGCAGGCCTTGGTTGAAAGCAGAGAACTGAAAAGACGAAGCGACCGAAGTAGTAGGTGTGAAGTTGGATGTCGCATGAGTGATGTGATAGACTGGTGACTGGCTGCTTGTGTTGTCAGCAGAACACTTGAACGAAGGTTCAGAGCTAGAATTTGGAAAAATTTAATGAAGTAAAATCATTTTTTACTTGTTCTGGATGAGCAGTACTTAGTTTCCATCAAAATACTGGCATGTATTGTGATATTTCATTCAACTATTAATGACACAAAATTAACCTCTAATCCCTCTCGTACCTAGCTGAATTCATTGGCATATTATCTGATGGTGGAACTTTATCATCAGTAGCTAATCGTTCAGTTAGAGGATTGGGCATCGTGTTAAATAGGATCGACCTCATGTCATCGCTCCCGCAACCGACTTGATGCTGCAGCCCATGTCCGAGCCAAGAACAACCAGGCTAAGTAAAGCAAGAAGATATGTCAGATAAACTACAATATATTAGCGAATAGTAAAAAGTATCGCTATGGAATTCGTTCATGGAAACACAATATATATATATATGCCAGGGTGAGATTAGGCAACTAGAGTTTTCATGAAATCTAAAATTTATTGAAATCTTTAAAGGGATTTCACGAAATCCTTCGTTTCACCTTTTTACTTTATATATACGCTACCTAACTATATTGATATTCTTCTCGTCTCTACATTTGGTATGCTTTTTCTCATTTTTCCAATATGATGAGTATAAATTTGTGTTAGTGGACCACATGACTACTTCACCCACCTGACTAGCAGATGCAGAAAATGTTTGCTGAACTGAATCGAAAGGCTGGTACAGCAGCAATCCATTAGAAAGTGGAGTTTCGGATCCTTTTTTGCCATCGGGCATGTTCGGAGAATAGGTATTGTTGGCAACTGTATACAAGAATACTTAGCTGCTATAGTTTTGATTTCATCTAGGTGTGACTTATGTTAAAAAATGAGAACATCCACGAGAACATACATGTACACGATGCGTAACTTCAAAATCCGTTAAAAAAAAAAAAACTTGAAATTTTATACAGATATGAATTTAAATTGACCTGAGAACATGCTATTCTCAGAGGAGAATGTGTGCTGTAACACAGTTGGAGAGTAGAGATGTCTGTGAACAAGGCTTGGTGGCTGTAAATCAGAAATAGTTGAAATTGTGAAAACTGATGTATGGCTATAGTTCAGACTAGGATAGAAAGAACCTACCTGCATTGCAGAAAGAGCATGTGGTTGGGGTAATAGCAACGAGACAGGAGATTGTCCAGGAAATGCACCAGAATTTGCTGTAATAATATTGTGCTAAGTTATGATAATTAGAATACCTCCAAGTCTAAAGTTAATGCAATCATTTTTATTACAGATACACAAAATTGTAAGAGATGTCGAAATTTGTCATTGAACGATTATAATCCAGAGATTTTATGGTTTAACCATTCCTACAACACTTATCATGAGGAATCAAAGCAAAGAAGCTTTATATCCAAGAATATATGAAGCAGAACTATCTGCCTGAAGGAAAGCAGAGATTTTTATGAACCTGACAACTGCTGAGAATATGTGGCAGGATTATCCGCAATGCTGCTGTAATACAGGTTCAGGTTTGGCTTGTTTTGATATCGCTGATTACATGACGGACAGTTGCATGTTCCGACAGCTGTAGGAGCAGATGACAGCAGTGGCTGGGAAGAGAATAATCACATTATAGTTTAAAATATTACTGTACGAGACTGTAATATTTCCAATTTGGAAATTTGGAGTGATAACCGAAGGCATCCTGGCCACAGGCCGTGACTTTATTATTTTTCGTAAAAGATGACTCGGCACGCCATGTGTACATTTTAACGCTCCCTAATGGTTACAGCGAGAAATTCCACACACATTTAAACGTCTCGATGCCACTGTACTGTATGAGGTCACATTCTGTTGAACCACCAGTTGAACAGATAACCCGGGACACAGAATATAAAGCAATTATAGAAGTATCTCACCGAAAGAAATGCAGAATTGCTTGCGATAACATAGTTTGAGGTAGCTTTGTCACAGAACATCTGGGCTGTCGTTTCTTCATTAGATTTATGATGAATGACATTGTGAAGGACAGAAGTACATTGATTACAGCCACATTTCTGTGCTTCATCATCATTTTCATCCTCCTCCTCGTCATCTGCATCATCGTAGTCTTCGTTTCCCCTCATTTCATCGTTGTCAATCTCACTTCCATCCTCCTCAATAATATCTTGTTGGATTGAGTTGTTTTTCTTGGATAGAAATCAAAATTACGGTTTGACACTCATATCTGAATTTAAACTTTCATCTTTACAGTCTAATATTTATAGAAAATATGCCTTATAAAAAATAACATCGTAATTTGTCAGCTGTAAGACATGAAACTCGTACAAGTGAGGGGAATTTTTTAAAGCATAAATTAACATGAAGCACCAATAAATGACTTACCTTTTCCATATCACAAAGAGAGAAAGCTAAGTTTGGCTGAAAGTCGAATGTGTGACAGTTGTTGAGTGTAACGCTCCCTTCTCCATTGCTTTGGACAGCATTGGATACATGCACAACATTTGATAGTGAGGGAGGTTGAACTGATTTCATTATATGCATTTCTTCTTGTTTACTGAAAATCAGAAAGAGCATTATTATACTTCACAGAAATACAGTATCCTTAATCTAGAGATAGCGAGTGTCTTAATTTGTTGCATATATAAACATAGGACAAATGCCTGCAGGTAGACTTTCATACTCTGGAGCTTTAGGAGAAATTGTTTACCGTATATACTCGATCTTGTATAAAAGACAAGGATAAATTACAACCCTAGTAATGTTATTCAAATTTAGGTTACATTACCAACTTATTATTATTACAGCACAAGAAATATTTTCTTTTTATGAACTGTGAAAACTCTGGCATCACCAGTGTAAATACTAGTACAATGAAAAAACTTTCTTACAACATTTCAGTCAAGGTCTGGGATGGTATGGTTTCTTCATGGTGGTCCAAAACGATCCCGGTAGATGACAGAGGAGATATCGTCGATGATAAAGGCCTGCTCGAACACGGAACTCCGAGAGTCGGCAACAAGAGCTGCAACGTAAGAAATTAGTAATCTGCATGACTGCATAGGTGTTATAAGTGTTTTTTTACGAAGGATATACACACTTGTGTGGATGGTAATGGCACCAATCCTGGAGAATGGGACATAAAGGTGTAGGGTGGTGCGGAAAAAGAGCAAGTCATGCTTGCGTGACTTTCTGGACTCCCTCTGGTGCTGGTAAACTGAGAACTATATGCAAACGGATACGGCACCTGCATCAGAAAATTCGGGCTGTCTCCTGCATCATCATCTTGTTCCACCTCATCGTTTTCATCCCTGTCATCTAACAAATTGCCACTGAAAGTAAAAGCAAGCATTATATTGTGAAAATACAGATGCACAGTGAAAATGAGAATTAATAATAGCCCCAAGCCCCACGACTTAACAGGGTTTACTGTAATTAGTAA
>QRAM01000181.1:6930-72156 GCA_013436055.1 Halocynthia roretzi | reverse complement strand
AAATACTTACAACGGATCGAAAGTTTCCAAATCAGGAGGAATGATCAGATTGGGATGCTCAATAACATGAATAGAACCATCATCGTCGCTTCCAGAAGACAAAAGAGTGTCATCAGAGTGGACACTTGGAGGGCGGATATGGCTGAAGTAGTCTTTAGAGATACAAGATACGACAGGGCTGGTACTGGTCGAAGTCATGGTAGTTTCTGTAACGGCGTGCGAAGAAGACGTTGTGGTCGTGGATGAAAAGTGAGTCGGTGCTTGCATTTGAGACAAGTGAGGGTACGGGTTGAGAGTAAAAAACATCTTCGACATTCCCTGAGGTTCTTCACTTGATTCTAATAGTTCCATACTCTTGTCTCGGTCATTTACGATGTTAGATAAAGACAGCAGCGGGTTGTATCGATGTATCGATCCACTCTGCAACAGAATCGAAAACTTCAGAATAAATTTACAATAGTAGTATAGCATTGTTTAATACAAGATATTTTCAACTTCTCGAGTCCATTGCAATCGACAAAATTCATTCTACAATATCTTAAAAATTCTACAAAAGGTCACCCCTGATGAAAAAGAATAAATCATGAATTAACATGATGAATGAAAAAAAATCGAATAAAATTTTAGATATTGTCACAATAATATCAAACTAACCTGATGTACACTAGACATGATGGGATTTTGCGAGTTGTGATAAATGTATGTGGGAAGAGAGTTGACAATATTCTGGTCCTCGACGCTTCGATGTAGCAATCTACATGTATTTTCATAACCGATATGAAGACTTTTGAATCTGCTGATGAACTGTTCTGGCTCCTGAGACAGATCTTGTAGTTCGATCATGTCACTATGGAATTGCTTAAACCTGTGTCGAACATATATATTTCAATATAAACGTTGTAATTTAAGTATAGTCGTACCTTATATACTAATTATAACAAATACTATCACATTTATATTTCAATCTACCGCCTAAAAATTGGGAATAGGGAATTTCTTTGTCTTGTCTTCCAAAGAATAATGAAATCTAATACTGGAATTAACAAGTACAGCTAATTACAATTACATCATTTCAGTTCCATGAGTTGCCTTAGTGCAATTCACTTTTAGTTTGGATAGTAGAAGTGTTAAGTTTGGTTGTAATAATCTCTGAACACAACTATTCACATATAATTGTATAATTAGGGACCCAAACAAACCTGTCGCAGGTCCTAATAAAATTGCGACTTGTCTCTGTGTCAGTTTCCATCATTCCCTTTTGAAGCTGAGCTTCTAACTCTGGCAAAATACGATGTATTGTTGGCTCGGAAAACACCATGTTTTGGAACAGACACTTGTTCAACTGCGACCACATCTCATCAAAGTCAGAAAAATCATAGCAGTCCTGTCAACAAAATAGAAAGATGAATACAAAAATTAACTCCCATGGGTACTATACGAGAGACTTACTTGAATTCATTGGTATTTTGGGTAAGTTCTTATGTATTAAGATATAATAGATATGGATTGTGTGATTGAAAAATATTCATTTCAGATCCATTTTTCAGAATAATGAGTACTTGACTCAACTTACATATTTTTTAACAGTCCTCACAGTTTATACAGTCTTCCACTAGTTTACTTAAGGATTTTTAGATGACTGTTCTTGGCACAAATTTATTTAAATACAGATGCACAGCCTAATTAAAAGGCAACCGGTTCTATGTATGCATGTTGATGGAAGACAGCTTAGTTAGCTAATGAAGACAAGAATTATTTTAATAAAGCTACATCATCTGAGTGAAAGCACCGTAATTATTCCACGAAATCATTACAGCCAATGTTCTGTCATTATTGATTAACAACTTACCATAGATAACTGACTGAGTAAAAAGTAATTAACTAGTTACTATTGCTGACTCAAAATATCAAAGTTTAAAGGTTCATTTATGCAAAATAATTCAGGAAAAATGTGTTCTGTAACTGACGTAATCCACTGTATTCCTGGTTAGTTTGAATTTGCCAGTTGATCATTCCTCATGGTATTATTATTATTATTATTATTATCAGATTTCAATATATAATACAGCAAGTCTTCGAATAAAGTCGTTTTGTTATAATATTAATTGTATAAACTAATTCTCTATACAGTACTCACCACTCTGTGCATAACGGAGGAAAAGCTATCAGCCGAGTTCACGAGGTTGGAAAAAGCATCAAGCATTTTGCATACGAAGTTCGATGCGCACTTGGGAGTTCTATATCCGCAGGATAGTTGCTTGAGAAGCTCCGACTAGAAAAATATTAACATCATGTAAGTACTGGAACATTATTTGATATACATCAATGTATTTTTGGGTTATTTATTCATTATTTTTTACGAAATAGTTCACACTGTGATGGCAGAATGATAGTAACTCTGTCGGTAATATTGTACCAAGATTCAACTTCACAAGAGTCAAAAAACAAATAAAGTCAAGCTATATGCCAGAAACAGTACGTTGATTTTGTACAGTACATTAATTACAGGATATGTTTACCTAATATCCCAGCACTGCAATTCATTTCCTGTATTTGAGATTCTATACCAACATAAATCCATGTCTGTCCGGTTTGTGCAGAAAATGTCCATTACCTATATTCATTTTCTAATGTCCTTACCAAAATGGTCTTATACGGTTCGTAAACTATATTTATATATATATCATAAATCTTATCAAGGATTTCTATGTACTCTACTCTGGCAGAGCTGTAATTAAAGCATATCATATCGGATAATAATATCTGTCACATGACAATTACCAAGCAGAACCCGGGCATATAACAAGAGAGCAAGACTGACTGACCTTGCATTCATTGATGTGGTTCCTAAGATCGCTCTCTATCCGTTGAAAAAATAAATGAGGATCGCTGCATATTAATCTGAAATACATGAGAAAAAGTTACAAGAAACACACTTTGGTTTGTACAGTCATCTACGGGACATCCTGTTTAGTACACAGCCATGTGAGAAATTTCATTGCTGAGAATTGAGAATGGCTTAACGGTAGCGAGAAGATCCCCTGATGTCATGATCCGTGAGCAAGACCTATCCTAGCTCACAGTAAAGCTGTATAAAAAAAGGGAAACAGCAACGCCGGGGTCACTGCACCGATGATGGTGACCTTGAAAGAAGTTGTAGTAACCTCTCAGGTCTATCATCATTCAATCGGTTACTATAGTAATACCATATAAAATTTATGTAAACAATAACAAATCCAGACCTTGTCAAATGATCCTTGATATTGTCATCCAATTTTTCACACTCTGCAAGATTGGTATATATGCCAGGAACAAGTTCTCTCAGCTTTGTCCAACTGTCAATTTTCAGCAAAATGTCATCTGATTCACTCACTGACATGACTCTATTAAAACAATTGATAATATAAATTGAAAAAACAAGTTTAAATTAGCACAAAACACTTTTAAACCCTAAGATAAGGAAGTTGAACACCGAAAAGGAATCAAGATTTCCTAATCATAAAATAGTATTGTTCTTGATACCTGGTGATATCAATTACTACTACACAATGTTGCTATTTTCATGGACCTGTAGTGAGCATAGGATATTTTTATTCATTGTTCCATATTTGCTACAAGATCATTTTACAAATTCTAGTGTGAAAAGAACAAGAATATATGAATGCAAAGATTCAAACAACATAGCAATTGTAGTTACAGTCGTTCCAAGCAAATGCTACATTTGCACATTTCCGTATCCTTCAGGGCTTCAGCAAGTTTTATATCACAGGCTGCATCATTTGTGTCCATAATAACAGTTTGCACCTACAAAAGGATTTGGATGTTTTTGTCCTCATGACTAATATTAAAACCAAGGTAATTTATAATATACTACAGCTTAATATCTCCCAGCATCTATAGTAGGGCTTTAACCAAAGAGAAATTCTCGTACATAAAACAGAAATAAATTAATATTTAGAAATGATCATATAATAATAAACAGGATATTGAAGAAATACACAGATATGAATATTGGGTGGTATAGAAATGCTGACTACCACAGTAATAAATAAAGAAACAAAAACTGTTGAGTCGACACATCCACTGGTAAAGCAATACAAAGACAACTTACACATTTTCCCTGTTTTCCACCTATTAGAAATCAATAAAGCATGGTATATCAACGTACCCGTTTGCGCTGCCTCCGTATTCACGAAAGAAGTTTGAATTTTTTCTTCTGAAGGCACAATGCATTCAGCATGAAATCAGGCTTGATAAGACCTTCTTCAGAATACTAGATATTGGATAGTTATAAATTGTGTATAAGGCAAACCCACATCATAATGCCTGCACAATGAGAAAAATTAAGGGTTATGGAAATAAAAGACAAAACTCATAACTTTAAATGCAGAACGCAACTTTTCAGCAAGTTAGTGATAAAGATGAGATAGAGGCAGTGCAGGGATCCACAGCCATTCAGAATGAACCAGTGGCTGGTACAAGAATCAGAGTTGTAACTAACCAAACAAATACCAGTACAAAATTACATGTGATAATGTATAAGCAATTTACCATAGTATTTTACAATAGCGTCTTAAAATAGTCAACCGGTCATTGTTAAGGTATAGTACAACTCGAACATACAATTCTATTCTATTCTATGAACTTGGTGGCGGCCTAAGCAAACAGTATGGCAGGACATAAACATTACATTAATGATGACATAGGTGGGTAAGTGAAGAATTATGATATCATCCATTACGTCTTATGACATCATTGGACGAGATTAGTGAGATAAGCTTAATACCAATAAATGACTGCCACTAATATTTCTCATAATAACACTATAACATGATTAGAATATACTCTAGGCAATAACACTGGACAGCAAGAGATTGTACTGCCGAAACACAAGCTGAAATTTAGCTCAAATAAATAAAAATTCAATCTCATTTCTCTAGCTTCGGTCATGAACCTTAAATATCACTACAATATGAGCTTTGTAATGCTGTTAAAAAGCACCCCATTATTAGCAAAACGCCCTATTTTGTGCTTCTACTCGGTAAGTCACGGTTGATACATAATTAACAAAAAACTCACGACCTAAGCAGTCGTCCTCCGGTATGCGACTGCTGGCCTATAATCATAATGGTTTCCATGGCACATGGCATGTATTCCAATTATTTCGTGACTTCATTGGTCGCGATGCCACAATAGTGTGCATCGTGAAACACCTCGCTACATGATGTATTAGCTATAGCTGTAAAATTCCGGATTAATTCTATATGGGATAAGCAAGTTTCATTTGGTGAAAATTCTATGCTTTATTCATGAGATGTGCGGTAATATCGAGGAATGAGAGTGCATTGAACAACCACTTCCATTTCTTACACGGCTTGGTAAACGTTAAGCTCCGATCATGTGAGATTACGGAAAATATATTTCTTAATAATAAAATAATAGTGGAGAGTTTGAAGATAGCACTGGAAGTAAATTAAAAATGGAATGAACATTGCGAAATTGTGATTGTGTGCCACACCTGCCATTCTAAGGAGAGGCGGCACAAGCCGATCAAATCTAACGAACTTCACGCAAGGACGCCTTGCAAGACTGTCATAAACCGAACCACATCCTATTTTTTTCCTTTGATCTTATAATTTACTGCTATTTATTTAAAAATGTACTAAAGAATATTGTTCCCTATCTATTTCCTGTAACGTATTTCTTTGCAACATAATGTTCTGAATTCTTAGACACAGTAAAGTCACTAGGTCTGATTTATCTATTCAGCTTATCAGAACTTCCCCTACTTCATTCATAAAATCACAGCATATACATATAACAAATTAACACAAAACACTGCTCAGCTGAAAGATTATCCATCTAATCTGAAGCAAAGATAAATATAAAACAGACTATTTGCACATGTACAAACTTTAATGCATGTAGCATATGCAGCTGCTGGTTTAAGAATATGATATCCATCGAGTAGCAAGAGCATGGAAAAACATTTCAAACGGATAGTTTACTGCATTTTTATGGATGAATGAAAGCAGGCTGGAATACGGTAAGAAAAAAAGTCAATCGAAGCAGTGTGATATTGGGCACATTACTATGAAACAGTGCTAAATTAGCAAGCTGATATGTGACGGATACTAGAAAAGTAAAGCACTGGCAAATATCATACAGGTCTTTATAATATGGTTAGTGAACTATACATGCTGTTTTGGGCAATCTGTTCCCTGCATGGAGTTACTTTTGTACGAAGATTCACAATAACGTTCTTATGCACACCATTTAGTAAATTTCCAAACACAGGAACAGTGAGTGTTTATTAGTAAAGTTGAAAGAGATAAAACCTTTACTAATAGTATAAATTTGTACCAAATCTATTCTTTATTTATTAGCACAATGAATTTCAGACAGTTCATCTTTAACAATATTACCACTATAGCAGGTGTTAAAATACTGCAACCACGAAAACTACTAAAATTGATATCAAAACCAATGTCATCTTAAATTAAGGTATTTCTCCGAGCTAAAATGCCTTTAAAAATGGCTGGTACAAACAAAACTACAATGATAATCATGTATTAATAAGGGTTGAAAGAATCTTCAGATGCTGAAAAGTATTATATAAATCTAGCTCTATTCCATGCAGTCACTACCTGCCCACACCCTATATTAGAAGCATTCAATAATAACATTACATTCCCACAAGAAAAGTGTTAAAGTGGCATTAAAGAAACACTGGTGTTCACTACAATAAACGTACAATATGTGTAAAAGGGTCATACTGTGTAAAACAGAATAAAAAAAATCAAAGTTGACTCAAACTAATTATTATTTACATTTCCGTTCACCCAAAGCAACTAGCATCAGTATAATATTTTTTTTAAACTTTACTAAAAGATTTCCATTACAATCAAGATTTATTAAGATAGCAAACTAAAATTACAATATTTATCCTTTTTATCAAATGTAATTTGTTACAAGGTTACATAGATATTTGGAAAGGTATACTGGATGTAATCAAGGTAGAGATGCAACTTAGTAGACACCTAAACAAAACAAGTGGCAACTAAGTTACAACCTAAAAAAGATAATACAGTTGCTTTCATTCAAAAATTTATATAACATAATGCAACAGTTTATGTGGTGAAAACATCTGTTTACAAGCTGCACCACTGAATTTGCTTTAAAAAGTTGCACAAAATTAAATATTACCATTGTTATTAGAGTTGCCATTCATTACATTTCTTTTTTTTAATTATTTGTATGGATCTTGCTATACACTGTTGCATTATGTGATGTTTCAAAAGATGCTTTATGAGAATTATAAACATGCTATCAAATTAGATACCTTTACCCTTTGTCTTTTCAAGCTGCTTTGCAGCACTTACACCATTGGCAGACGAAGTGGTGGCATTGGCAGCTGCAGCAGCCTTCTGTTTCAGCATGGTCCAGTCAAACACATAGTCATACTAAATACAAATGAGAAAATTTTGACTACATTAAAATTATGACAGAAAGGTCAAATCAAATTGTCTCAATTACAGTACGATAAACATGGGATGCTATGGTACCTCAAGGGCATATTCTACGAAAGAAAGATAAAGTCGAACGAAAGGTAAGATAAGAGCTTTTTCCAAGCAAGGACAGAAAAATATACCCTCGCTTTAACCAAACAAATTGCTTGTGGTGTAAAAATAGTTTCAGTGTTCCCTCTTGAAATGAAAACAATTTGAAAAGTTTTGAGCATTAGAGGTGCGGATGCTCAAACACAGTTATGTGGCAATCGGGGTTATGTATAATCCTTCCGAGGGAAGTATGGCTTCTACTAGAAATTCAATAGGAACCTATTATGTATCATTGAAGAGAAATTCTCTTTATTGTAGGCAATAGTGAGTGACAACCAGCAATAGACAAAATTATAGCAAAAGAATATGGATAGTGGCTCTAGTTATTTGTTAAAATAAAAACTTCCTAATAGTCAAAGGTGAGTGACTATCAGCAATTGTATGTATTCATATAGATGTTATCTCTTAGCCTTTCCAAAACTATCCACAACCCTGAAGCACAGATACAGCTGAAACATGTTTGTGTCTGTTATAATCAATTACTTGGTGATTCAGAGTTCGGAAGAGTATACGGAAAAGCTGACGGAGATACATGTAATCCGGCGCTTCCTCAAATCGAAGACCTCTGCAGTAGTTGAGATACATGGCAAACTCGGCAGGGTAACCCTGAACAAAATGATTTCAAATTCATAAACACTCCAAAGCTATTAAATACAGATTCAATCGCATTCCGTACTCTGCAAAGGACTTCGACTGGAGTTGACATCTTCTTTTCGCTTATTTTTTCATATTTCTGTTTCTTTGTTGCAGCTTTGAGGCCTTGCCATGGTAGACTGCTGCGGTTGAAATACATCAGCACGTAACCAAGTGATTCCATATCATCGCGCCGACTGAAAAAGATAATGACATGGCATATTACTTAGGAAATAAATAAACTATAATGCTGTTCATTTTCATGAGATAGTGGCTTGCTTAAAACTGGAATGGCAGACAGCATAATAGTTTTGATGACCAAAAACAGTAGTACGAATACTCTCAAACTTGATGAATTAATATATTCCCGGAAATCTCTAATGCATTGAGGATATACAAAACAATACCTCTTGCATTCAAACAGAAACAAGTTCAAGCTCACGCATTAAATATTTATAGAATATGACAAGGGAACTACATTATGCAGATAATGTATTATTGTACTCTAAGCTCACTGAAGAATGTTTCGCTTTAACTTCCATTGTAATTAACTACAATGAAGTTAAATTTAAATGCAGTCAAAGCTTGTCAGCTCAAAGTCGAGTAGACCAGGCAAAATACTTCAGGCTATTCAAATACATGTTTTAATTATGATTTTAATTTGATATTATATATATTATAATATACATGAATACAATTCTGTCAAATATTTTGTTGACTTTGACACAGCACTGTAATTTCATAAATTTCTTTCAAGGTGTTTAAAAAAGTTTTCTATCTGAAAAATAATGTTGGTACCATATGAAGCATGTACTAAAAAGTGGGGTTGTCAGCCACCACATGAGAATAAACCAATCACGTAAGAGTTAAAAGGGGATTTTCGAAGTGAGCGATATGATCTCTTTCTCCTATGATCAACACCGTTAGGAAGAGTTATCTCGATTGATTGCAAAATACCTTTGAACCCTAAATCAATGCCCAACATCATAATAAAGAAACTGTATCATTAATTTGAATAATGACACTAACAACACCGTGAACACTGTTTTCTGTCTCTTCTTAAATTGCTGTGATTAAATTGTAAATCTTAATTACTATAAATATGGTATTAAATTTACATGTATCAAGTATGAGATACTTGAGAAATAACTAGTACTCTGAAGTGAATATTGTTTTTCAAAGTTTTAAAAACTGCTGCAGAGCAGTGGCTCGCCAATTTTCCTCACTCAACCATATTTATATGAACTGTAGAATATGGAGATGTGGCTTATTACAGATGAAGAAATTTTGATTACTAGTCTAGTAGGTCCCGAAAACCTGGTTATGTTAGGGCCGGCTAGGTTACGGGTTAGTTAATACTAATCCTACCCCTGACCCAAATCTAACCTGACCCGAACTCCTCAAAATCCTACACTAAAACTATTGTTTGCTGTTCTGTAATTTATGAATCATTAATTCACCAAAAACTTTTTCGGGTCTTAATCAATATGAATATATGTTAATATAAGGGAAAATTTTTGGCTTTTTTTTATCTATTCGAAATACTTGAAGTTGAATGCATACCATTCATGTAAGATATCATAAAAGTATATTACCTTTGTTCAATTCCCAAATGGGCATTGATGCTAGCATATCTTGCCGTGCCAGTAAGATTTTTATCCTCGCGGTAAGGAATGTGTTGTCTGGTACGATTGTCTCGAAACTTCTTAGCGAGACCGAAATCAATTATGAAAAGCTGAAAAATGAATCCCAGGTTATGAGGTTTCCAAATGTGATATGAAAAAATAGATGCAATGATGGTAGTGGAAATGCAATGGATAATTGTAGCAAAATTCTGGTATTAAAATTCATATTTAGCATGAGTTGGACTCGGTACTCTTTTACAGACTTTAATTCAATAACCCAAAAATTGCTCCACTACTCCACAGCCCTGGCCAATTCACTTACTTTGTTGCAGTGCCGACCGATGCCCATCAGGAAATTGTCTGGTTTTATGTCTCTGTGTATAAAATTCTTATTGTGGACGTACTCGATACGACTGATCATCTGCAATAACATAACAATGTCAATAATATTATGATTACTGGACAGAGACTACTATTCAATATGCAAATTGTATGCTGTGTGATTATAATTTGCAACATGTAAATGGAGAAATGAAAGGGTGCTGTAAGGCATAGAAATCCAATATTCGCTGTTACGGTTTTAAATCATGGTACATATATGCCAATTAGTATATCATCAAAGCAAATGCTCATCTAATCTGAGATCAGCCTGCAGGGAGAGTTCATTAGCAATAATTAGGGTTTCAGAATGCAAATTTCAAATCCTTCAATAATTTAATTATTTTGAATAATTTCCTGAAAATTAATACTGTGTATACTTGACTATTATTCGAGTTTTTTAGCAACTCCACTTATTATCAAGTCAATAATATATAACAAAGGGAATAAGACTTATTCAATTGGAAAATTTCTTCCATGTGACCGCCTCTTATATTCGAGATAGAAATTTAACACGAATCAGCAGTTTTATTACAAAATACATGCAGCGTTTTTCTTTCTTTTGGTTAATTTTGGGAGTATGAATATGACTTGTCTTATTCTCTATTAAATGTTTAAGATTAATTTCATGAAAACAAATACAAGCTAATCATTTAGCAACATTTCATATATCTTGCGTGGCTACAACAGCTATGATTTTGCATTAGTTTTGTATGTTTTCTGTTTAAAATATGAACATGTTTGCTGATATAATATATTGAGAATAAGAATAAAACTTCTGGATAAAATAGGTCAATTCAGAATTCTTTTTAAACAATGTAACAATTTTGTACAACGATTATTTAAAGCTGGACATAAAGGCTGAATTTAAATCATATGTCAATTAAAAATGCAATGCATCTCATTCTGATGACAGTGTGAATAAGCCTCTTCAGTTTTCAATAAACATCACTAATTCGTTCTTGGGAAGCTTTTAACAAGCGGGAATTGACCGGTAAGAATAACTACACAGTTAATTTAATGCTGTAGTTCGTTTGCGTTAATCAAAAGTAACATTCTACCTGATCAGCCAGCATCAGGACAGTTTTCATTGTGAATCGCCTTGAGCAGAAGTTGAATAGGTCTTCCAAACTTGGCCCCAAAAGATCCATGACAAGAACATTGTAATCTTTCTCGTGTCCATACCATCTTCATAAAGTAAATTCCAAATGTTGAAAAGATCTAATTCATTCCATTCAATTTTTATTTATACCTGATAACCACTCGAAAAGCCAATATACATTAACCACAAATGATAAACAGGAAATGGGAATATATTCCATTCCATTTACTGCAAGCTGCGTTCAAGCCAATTCCAAAATTTTCAAATCCAATTCAATTATCACTACCATTGTGTTATATGATTTGGTACATGAAAAATACACATCCAAAACTAGTAAGAAGAGGACTAAGCCTGAGTTGTTTTGTCTTCATCGTTGGCCATTCCACTGCTTTCTAACTCGCTGATATAAAGACCAACACTTTGCGGAATGGAAGTGCCTAAAGAAAAGATGAATACCTTATGTGTGGAATCCCAACACCACCCTGCAGAATTTTGTACAGCTTGCTTTCATAGAGAAGCTGCGGGTGGCGAGCCTTCTGTGATTCCAATTTCACTGCTACTTCCTATGATGAATTAAAGTAGGAGTCAATTAAAAAATTTCAATTTGATTGCGTTTTCTTTCATTGCTCAATTTGAACCAAGTGATCATACTTTATAAGGTCTTTGAAATTCTGATTATATTATTAAGCTTATGCTTTAACCCATTTGAAATGAGGTAATTCATGGAGATTTCATAAGCATGCAAAGGCAGTTGACTCAAAAAATCATCACAATTCATCGATGACCAAATCCTGCAGACATCGGCATTACATGACATTTTCTTATGTAACTAAAAGAGCAGAATATATAATGGATGAATGGTATTTTAGAGAATACATATGTACATGCAATGTTTCATTATGAACGATGAAAGTATAAGCACCTACTAATTGCCTTGCAGTATCTACTTCATACTAAAATTTTTGTTAGACATACTCATGGGAAAATACTTCGGTAATGCATTGCATTTTGATCAAAGCTAAGGAATTACTTAACAGTTACCAATCCTTTTTAGCACTGTTACCCAACCTAAGATGCTTGCATCCCCAGGGGGTGCAAATTCATCTTCGAGGTAGCTGGGTTGGTCCGAGGGAAAATGGTAGATGGTATCATAGAGCCAAAAAGTCTCATGTTTATCATGTCTTTTGATGAGTGATGGGTTAATAAGGATTGAACTCTACTCGACGTTGAATACAACTACAGAGGATTTATGGAGGAGCTCTAGCCTATTACGCTTGTCATCGAGGGGGTGCTGAGCTAACAAAGTGTTGGGAAATACTGCTTTATGAATATAATATATAATAATAATAGAAATAAATACAAATTTGTTCTGGACACATTTCGTATCAGTCAAGAAAATGTAACAACGATTATTTCAAATGAAGCTGCTGAAAGAATATGAAAATCAGTACTCACCTCGCCATTAGTAACATTGATTCCGAGGTAAATATCGCCAAAGGAACCACTGCCAATTTTACGTACGAGACGATATTTACCACCAACAATAAATTCGGACTTGCAGGAACTTGACATACCTAGGACTGCATTGAACTAGCGGAGTCGCTCAGAATTTGTTGAATCATTCAAGTAATCTAGGCAGAATAATCTAGCAGCAGAATAAACAAAAAATTTAGTGGATGGAAAAGATTGATAATATGTTTAATTAATTATTGAGATGTTGACTATGTTCCATATGACAATATCACATAGAACAGATCGTTGATGATAAAACTCAGACAATAAGATTTAACTACGTAAACAGTAAGAAATTTATCATAATAATTTGATAGAAAACTATGCAGGCATCTAACCATTCCATGAATCCACTGCTTTTCATGTAACTGTACATGTAAAACAGAAAAAGTTTTGGTTCTGTAAAAATACATTAGATGAAAAGGATACTAGTAATATTGCTAAGAGCATAATGGTCACCTGACTTAGGTACTATCTATCCTAATCAACTGCATCAGTTTTATGTGACAGATAATTTCACTATTCCATATCTCATTTACCAGTATAGTTACCATTGGAACATTTACTTGAAATTTATATGCATACATATTGCATGGCCCATTCCCAAAAGAACAAAGATCCATACTGCAAACATTGGGAATTGCAGGGAATTATCCAACAGACATTAGATACTTTCAACAAGACGAGGATTCCTTTGACGAACCCTTACACGAACAGCGGGAAAACGCAACAGCGCTATTTATATCTTTCTGACAATAACGGCGATAATACAATACACCTTAAAAAAAGAGAAAACGTACAAAAAGCAAATAAGCACAACAAAGGCTTTCATATTGATGGCCTAATCGCTTAACAGTCATTAATAGCCCAAGACTCTTCGTCATTTCAAACGTCATTCACCTGGGGTGGCCTATTTACTTACCTGTGCCACAACTATTTTCGGTTATGTTGTGGTGGCGGCGCTGGTGCACAGCAGCTCTGGTCTTCAATTTACAATAATAAATTGTAAAGTAACAACGTTAGGATAATAGGATATCTGATTAAATCGAGGGAAAAAAATATACTGATACTGAATTCTATTATTTAGTCATTTATTACAGCATTTGCCGATATATTCATAGACCTACAATATTCACACCCACAATAATCACAATTCACAACCGGAAAACTGCAATATTAAAACGTAAAACTAAGTAAATTTACAATTCCAATAACTTTGATTTTTAGTCAGTAAATTTAACAGTTCATTTTGTGTTTGTATGTGCGACTGAGAAATAAGTTTGTATTGCATAACTCCAGTGGTCAAGGTTTTCATAGTACACTCCCTTTGACAAGACTTTCTGTCCCATAATATTGTCTATTTTATATCTATTCTTATCTGCCTGGTCAATTATGCTTGATTTGAAAACTTGTAAAATAATTTCTGCACAATTCCAGTCTCCCTCTACAATTCTCCTTGAGATTTGTATACATGAGAATTTTATTTCAACAATCCCAACTAATTTTATTAAATGCAGTCATAAAAAAATCTATATTCAGTTCGACGCCTGTTGTAGTATAATTATTTGGTTCCATATTTCTTTTTCAGCTGATAATTAACTGCAAAAAATGGAAGTGAAAATGCAGATCCAAAGTACAGTCCCATCTTCACCAACAGCACCCATCTAAATAAATGACATGGTTAATTCGATAATTGTCGAATTGTTGCGATTACATGACGTAGTGAACTCAGATCACTATTGTCTTGGAACAGATCTGAGATATGTGCTATTATATTCGTTGTGAAAGGGGTCTTATAATCGTCCTGGGCTTTCTTCGCTTACTTAGTGAGGTCATTAGTCCTAAATGGTGGCACAGTGGAGCCAATAAGTGAGCTATAGCTTCCACCGCTCAAATATTATGATTATTTTACCCAACCTGGCGATCCATTTACCTAGCAGTCCTAGCCCACCAAGTACTGCCTTAATGTCAATGTGCTCATATGTAATTAAGCCCACTACCCATCCTTAGTATGCAGGAGCCTTGGTGAATGTGGCAGGACCATACCATTCAACCAGACATGCCAGGCCTTGGTTCTGTGAGCATTCCATTCCAGTCTTTGGAAAGACAGACTTTTAACTACAAATCTGATTAAAAATGTTGAAAAGCAATACACGCAACCCCTGTGAAAACTTTCAAAGATACAAACTTGTTCGAAAATTTGGAATATATATGAAATATTATTTCTATGCATTATTTGAAAAAAAAAATTTAAGTCATGTAAAATATAAATAATATAGAAAGTACACCTGTTCTGGAATGGATTGAAAGGAAGAATATCTTTTGCAGTCATTTCATGATGTCCACCACCGAATCGTCTTGCAGATGTAGTTAGACCGCGTCTTGCTAGTGAGAATGTTCTTTGGACGAGCATCTTTTCAAATTTGAAAAAAGATAGTGCAGTAGCTGAAAGTCTACAGTATATATTTCTTATGATAGTACCTTTTGAATTCTTGAGAGCCCTGGTTGATGTTGCAAGTTAAATAAAAGTTAACTATAATTTATCTTTCAGAAATGGAAGACAGAATGTGTGTGTATATTGAGCAAGCAATTTCTAGTGATGCTACATTAAAATGTGGAAGTTACTGGGAAATAAGGGAAGGCAGAATTCAAATAAACTGATTTGTTGGTGATGGATAGCGTTGGAATTCGGGATTTCTCGTATTTTAGTTAGATTCCGCATTTCAGAGCGCCATTAGTTCAAGGTCGTTTAAGTCAAAGATTCAATATTGCAGTTGTACACAAAAACGTATTAATCTAAAATATACTTTGCTTTACACATACTTTCAGTTTTCACAAACGTGAATAAAAAAGGAATCAAGATAATACGTGAAGTACAGCATTTATCTCGAGCAATATCGACTTGATTCAACCTTAACTCGACTGACCAGAATATCATTTTTTTATCCGCTTGAGGCGCTACAGATAAATAAAAAAACAAATAGTCAAAAGTTTTCTGAAATAAGCAACAAAACGATCATTGCATTACAATTTCCAACAACTAGTAAACCCAGCGGAACTGACACCTACAACAGTCGTAAAAACGAGAAGAGGTGAGGCCTACTTCGAGATAAACCTCCCATACCAATGTTTAACTATAGTCTCGAGGATTTTTTATTATTGAGCAATTATTAAATTGTATAGTAATAACTGAAATGGATAATATTTTCAACCAGTTATTTCTAGTGCAGGGTGGCCATTTTCTACTGACCAAAAGAGGGTTATTAATTAAGCGCTCGTTTTGTGAACTAAATATAAGCATCTCCTTTCATTATTAAGAGATATAATATTTATAAAGCAACACAGGTTAAAAATATGTTAATTTTTTTACTTGCATACAGGTAATAATTGAAAGACTCCATGCACAATTCCAGCTTTCTATCCTCTATGATTTGGCTAGCCATAGCTCCATACAAACGAATTCACCTTTATTGATAAGATTTATTATCTGACACTATCCCGAATTACCTTAATCTATTTTTAACACAATTTCAAATTTTAAGCATCAAATAAACTAAAATTCATAAGCTATCTAAGATTGTTAAAATACTCAAAAAGAAATGGATAATCATACCATCATATACCAATCATGACAGACAAAATTACTCGCTGTGTACACAAAGAACTAGCATCAATATAACGGATTTTAACCACACAAATTATGGGAATTCAATCACCTCTAAAACGGCAGTTAATTGCAATAATAAAAGTTCGACTGTTTGACCTAGTAAAATAAGGTTCACGGTAGCAGTCACTCTGCAGTGGGCTGTGCGTGGAACCATAGAATGATACTATTATATATAGAAATAAAACAGAAGAAGGTAAATCCACAATTTTGGCTGTTTATGATGATACTTTCTCTTCTTCTGGCTGATGCACGATTCATTTTAAAGGCCTTTGTTAAAATATACATATTCATCAGTGATTCCTCTTAGCTTCAGTTCAATTTGCAACGCTTCTTCAAGTTTGGAGATGTGAATAGAGCTATGTAAATAAAATGCATATCACAATGTTGAACGAAAAAATTTTCTGCTACTGATAATGTCAATATAACTAGGAAAGTGATAACAGTAGATCGAGCTTAATCTAGCATTTTTAAACTATGATGTCTGAACGAAAAGTAAGAATGTATTATCAACATACATATACTAATTGTAGATCAAGTTAGGTGAGAAACTTATGCACTACAAATGTAATATAAATATGTTGTATTCTAAAGCATAATTAAAAGGAAATCACATCCCTTGTTCTAGTTGCATGCAACTACTTCCATAAATTATGCTTACCTTTTTTGAGGGAAGAGAGCACAGCATAGAGGAGTGGCAAATATCAGACTGGAAGAAAAATATTATGACCATATGTTTGTAATAAGTACAATTAAAGATCATGGAATCACATATATTAATAAGCTTACCTAGCACCAACCAGTAAAACTTGTACTGGAGCAGACATGACAGGATATCGCTGTGAAGTAATTATAAAAAGATTAAAGTATTTTTTTGTAGTGTACCAACTGCCAATAGTATAAAAACTGCATTTTAAACACTCAACTACAGACAAAAGGCACCATTTACTACATAATTATCATACTTTTGCGCATGCACTTAATGAATGAAAATATCTTTGTGTGATGAGAGGACAATAACTTAGTATAGACTAAACTGTGGCTTCCACGATTACAGGAGACCATGTGCAATCTGCAATCTACAATAGATTCAAATGATTTAAATAAATTCAAAACGTAACAGTTACCAGTGCGAGTTGTTTGAAACAAAAGTAATAACATTAATTGTGAGAGTAATCTCAAAAGAATGATACACGGTAATCCGGTAACTGAATAACTTTCAATTCGATTCAAGGCTTTGATATTCAACAAGAATAGCAGGTTTTCTTCGACACACAATATACCAATGAGAAATTTGATGCAGGATTACAGTGTGATGGGAGACATGTTACGTTTAATTAAAACTTACCGTCAAAAATGCTCCTTTTACTAATTTGTTCATGATAAGAGGAGGAAGTGCTGTTTAAAAAAAAGCCGTTATTGAAGTTTATCACCAGATATACTGTACTGAATTGTTGATTATTGATTGTAATCTCTCTTGTATGTACGAATAAAAGAAATGAAGTATTTCTTTCAAAATTTGTGTCTTTTTTTAAAGACTCCATAACCATGTACAAATACAGCGATCAATCAATTTTGAAATCTCACCCATTCCCGGTAATGCCATCATAACTCTTGAGAAGACCACTTCAGTGATTGCTTTTTTAGCTGCGGCGGATGATTTTCCATATCTCTCACCATCTATCGAGGAAACTGGAATTCCATCTGAAATTTCACTATGGATACAGAATTATTAGAGGCTTGAAGCTGAAAATCAAAAAAATTAGTATTGTGGTATTGTATTAGTATTGTACAATGACCGCAAAATAAACTTGATTGTACATTCCATCAGAACTAAACATTAATTTATAATTCATACAATAACTATACACTCAGTGACATATGTAACTGGGTTTATCAACTTGTTGCTTTCACATAGCCTATAATGTTACAGGGTAACAGTCTACTTTAATACTGCAAAGTTTTAAAGTTTAGCTATCAACCTTTCAACTCAGCTATCAAACAATCTATTAAGCACCTACTTGCTACGCATCATTGGAACATTAATACAGTTTGCAGACGCCACCGCACAAAATGGAACAAATCTTCCTACCAAGCTAGGAAGTTTCTGTAATCAAATTATCAGCTGTTACAGATAGTAGACAACAGAAATTCACAAAGCAAAAAATGTACTGACTTTCACCATAGAGTTGAGAAAAAGTGCAGTTCCTACAGCACCAGTAGTTGCAGCAGCATATGAAGAGAGCAATCGTCTGGTATTGCATAAAAGGTTTAGGTTTACCATGGTAGTAGTTAACAGTTTACAAACTGAATATGATATATAGATTACTGTGAATATTATATGTGGCAAAGACTTCCAATACAGTATATTTAATTTGTGATGCAGGAGGCTTTAAAATGGACCAATGGGAACTGAAGTGTAAGGTTCACAAAATATGTATCCTGCATTTAACTTATTTATATATTACTTGTTATAGTGCTAAGTTTTACTAAATAAACCCATACATGATACAAAATTAAATTGAAAAGTAAATCTTGTCTTACGTATTTGAAAGAGGGGCATCTCCACTTCTGTTTGTGTAATTGACAATGGCATTAAATGACTGGTTGATCCATTGCCAAAATACAACTGCAGGTACCGATCTGTAGAAAAAGCTTATTACTACAAATAATATAAACACGCATTAGATGATAGTGACACAATAATATTCATGTCGATAACACTGAACACCTCGTTTTTACCAGGTAGAAAAACTATGACAATATTTTGTGCCATATGATTGATATAACTTGAAAATTTGAATCTAGAGCTTGTACTTATAGAAAGTAAGCATGCATCCAGTGATCGTCATATTCATCGGAACTTGAGCAGACATTCTTCCAATCAAGATCATTTTTTCCTTCGTATCCGGATGAAATGCACTGTCATATCGGTATTTCGCCTTCCATAAATCATCTGGAGCTATCCCTTCAGGAAGATTTCCTTTACTAATTGAAAAAGGAGTATCCATTTATTACTAATTTACAGAATTTGTAATTGGAAGATTACCATCGTTACATATATCACCAGTAGTAGGCACCTGTGTCGAAGAACTATTTCTCTTGCATCGTCTAAGGCCTTTCCAGAGAGAAGAATGTTCATTGGATTGGTGACTACAAAAAAATTAAAAAAAATTTTGCTTTCGAAACTATGTGCAAACATGCAAGTAGCCAAGCTAAAAAGGGATGATATAAAAACCCTCATACCTGCAAAAAAGTGCTTTGCTCTTCCAATATATGTTTCCTGACTCCATCGTGGCTCGTTTATATTAATCTTATAAAGGTTATTGTCGGCAGTCATAATTTCAGCGTTTATAAATATATTATATATTATAATATTTATGTACAGAATTAAAAATTACAAAAGGTTGAAAACTGGAACTACAAAAAATCAAACAGAAAAGTTAACAACTTGAAACACGAAAAAGCAACAGACTGATCTTATGCATTGGTATACATAAAAAACTTTACAAACAGCATTTCCACATCTGTAAGCTCTAACAAACACTATCAAGTCAATCTCGTGGAAGATCTTAGAATATAAAAGTACCATGGAGTACAAAGATCACAGTACCCATACTATATAAGATTTTGAATTATGACGTAGCGTGAAGATTTGTGGTGATCCATGCCATCGACTGTTTTGGAAATAAATGGTTGACTAATTTTATATGGCACTTTAAAAGAATTTAATCATGCAGAAAACTGAGAATTGAATTGAGCGGGAAACTGAACTCACATTTTACAAAATAAAATGCAGTATGATGATTAAATTAAAGAAAAAAAATTATCAAGTTACTAAACCATTTTTAACCTTCAAAATTAAGTCTCATGAAGCATTGAATTCATTAACTGAACACTGCAATTAATTTAAGAGCCTGATACGATAATAAGCAACGATGTTAGAGCTTTATCAATACAATATTACTGAAAGTATAAAAAATGAGCACCACAAGAATACAGTGTGAATTAATCTAGTAAGTATACAGTAATCGGTGGAAGCATTTAGGAAAGCTCGAAATACAAATGTATCAAAAAATACAGTACTTTTGAAAGCTACAATATGACAGCTTGGTGTATAGCTAAAATTCACAGTGACAGTTTGGATAGGTGAAAATAAAATTCTTAAAAATTGTAAACACTTGCCAGATATCGTTAATTCAGTTACTATCTATTCATATGCAATAGTTCATGCAAGAAAATCATCAAGGTCAACAAAGCTCTAAGCTCATCACGCAGGCAGAAAACTATATAATGCTAATTCATAATATGGTATTAACTACCAATCAAATTCTACAGGAAGGAACTTTGCTTCTACATTCTAAATTGGACACTACCTTGTTACATCTTCACACGTAGTACATACAAGCTTTTGCATATGGTTGCAACTATCTTTGTGATTTCCGGTTCATGATGGTGGTGTGGTTTCTTAGCACAATCATACGCGGCGCTGTAAACGCCGCCCGGTAACCCGACTAACTGGGCACAAGTGGCTAGAGTGGTTTTGTCCAGTATTCTCAGCATGTTGGAGTCACAGCCACCACACATAATGTAATTTTTTCCAAGCCAATCGCAGCAGTATAGAAGAGAATTGTTACCAAAATCGGGGGGGATGGTTTTGATGCGGTTCCCTGTGTTGAAATCCCAGACCTGCAGCGAATCCTGCTTCCTCCAGGAGGCCGACAGAATGTGATTAAACTTGGGGTCGATGTCTAGCCCGTCGCCGCATATGTGAGGACCGAAAATATAACGAGTCGACCTCGCCTGTCTATGATCCCAATACTGAATGGTGTCATCCCACCCACCTGTAATGAAGTAGTTTTCCTCAGAAGGATGGTGTTTGATCGCAAAGACCCTACACCTGTGCCCATCCATGACTAAGCTACTAGGACTTGGTTCACAGACGTTGGTTTCTTTACCCGAAGATACGTCGTAGACCATAACTTCACCAGTGCTTCCAGTAGTTACAAATTTTGAACCGTCGTTTGACAGCGAGCCGTTCAGAACTTGCCTAGGCTCATGAATGGCGTGGAGAACTTTTTGGGAAGAAATATGCCAGAATTTCACCATGCCACTAGCATAAGTTGCAAGCAGCATCTCTCCTTTGCCAGAGGACTGGGTATTTTCCAAAAAAGAGAGGGAGGTGACCGGAAGTCGAGCACTCAGCGTTTCTTCGTCTGACAACTGGTAAATGCACGACATGGTCTCAGTTTTGTACAGTTTTATGGTGCCATTAGAAAGACCCACTGCAACCTTTTTACCATTTGATGAATAGCGGCAACACATGGAATCGCTACCCAAGTCGATAGTCTTATTTATTTCAATGTCGCCTTCGACTGACAAAACTGGCTTGATGTCTGCTTCTGTGTCATCCATTATACCTTATGTAATCACTTTTAAGTTTTGAGTCAAGAAAATATGGCAGTTATTGTATGGAACAAAATTGGTTACTAGTTTAGTAGTGCAGTCCTTACAGGAACCCAGGTACTGTTAATTAGCTTATGTGAGGTGAGGTGAGGGCTAGCTAACCCTTATATATATATATAGGCAGTTAATAATTGAATATATAAGGCTAATCAGAAGAAATGCTACAGGAATACCGCAGTATATATATGCATACTAATATCTGAGATTCATAAATATATTACAGCTGTTCTATTACACATCGATCCGTCATTATATTCTGAAACTGTCTGAAAGATGCGAATCACGACATACTACTAAATTAGCATTAACCAAAACAAAGCAGCATGACGTAATGTAACGTAATGAAGACGGTTAGCATCTAACCATACGGTAGTAGCAACGACATACAGACAGCAAGGTTACATAGACCTTCGAAAATGACCTTTCGGGGTCAACAACTGCCGGGCTAAGACAAAGCCTATAATAATATTGTATTATATAAACTGGGAAGGAGCGAAATTTAAGGTTAGGGCCGGGAAACCGGTCACAGAATAAAATTACCAACGGAAATTTTACTGTGGCCTATTATCTATAGCATCAAAACAACAACGAATCAAAGCACTACCCTCAAAGCACTTTTCCACTCGAATAATCCTCAATCTACATACCTATAATATTTAGCTATTTCTAGATTGTGTTCGGGGCTACATGGTTGATACAAATAGAACTAAAAAAGCTGGAAAATTATATCCTGTCTGGAGAAATTCATATTACACACACTCTTATTCATTCCTACGACTTAGGCGTAGCTTATCTGTGTTGAATTTTAACACGAATCACTTACACATATGGAATCGTGCAGAATAACTAGTAATGCATTGAAAGCGTCGTTGTAATTTGTCATCACATGCAAGTTACATGATGGAACATTCACATATTTCCATTAATTGCGGTTCATCGATGACTGAGACTCGACTGAGGAATCTAATTAAATGTCGCGCATCTGGCCTATGAATTTTAAAATAGTTTCGAGGTTCTGCCCTTCTGCCGATGTCAGTTATTAGTAGTAAATACGCCAGTCAAGTCACTTTTCTTTTGAAAGTCAATTAGTAAATGGCTTGAAGTTTCCCAACGGCATATGAGTTTAAGCAATCATAAATTTGGTTATGAATAAGTAAATAGAAATGCTAATCCAAACCCTGCAAAACAAGAAATTGAAGTTTGATAAACACAGATGAAAGGGAATTAGATTCTCTTACGTTAATTGATTAGTAACAGCCCAAAAAGAAATGGAAACAGTGTGTCACTCTTTGTCTCACATAGTGAGCTTTTTTTATATACTAAGAATATATATAAACAAGTCCTGGTTGTACTTTCGGTCTGGGACATAACTTGGTTCCGAGACACCCAGCATGCAATATACAATATATCAAAGTAGAGTGAAACTGATGCAAATGTGAAGTTTATAATTGACAAATAAATATATCACTTAACACATTTCATAGGCTGCTGAGTCTGGGTGCATCGCTGAATGTTAGGATTCAGATTAGAAGCAGCAAAGATTAATATAGCATGAGCATGCAAATTAGAAAAAAGAACACACTCTCGCAATACTCTATGTACACGAATACAAGTATGGGCCAGTTTGAGTTTAAGAGCTGTTTGATATGAAAATATTTTCGTACATCAGCAAACTATGAAGAATATTGGTTATACTGCTAGCATGCAATTGCAATATTATTAATGAGGCTTGAAACATATCAGTGTTCCACTATATAAGCAAGTAAAACTTTTGTCACAGGTAGTGAGATACAGATGTAGCTCACTAGGATTCTAATCATAGAGGTATATGAAAGTCATATATGACTGTGAATATACTAAATGGAAGACTGTCAGATAACCATTTAAACTTTTAAAAAGATATATTAAATGACAACAATTAGGCAATTGCCATATGTTTTAGCAATGCTATTATTGACAGAATAATTCTAAACTATACTGATTTCCAAATGTTTATGCAAGAAAAATTCATCGAGATATTATTAGTTATACAAATGAAAAAAGAAATTATAGTAGTGTAGAGTTGAATCATATCAAGCGTTTGATGAATTAATACTGTACAGAAAAGTATGTAAAATCTCAAATCCTTTTTCTCAAGTTCTAGATACAGAATCATGATTTGGTACAGTGCATGACCCTTTACCAGACAGCTCAACATTTTCAACTCCAATTTTTATATTTTATCAATATTCATAAATAAAACCTTCAAAAATTGGCTTCTTGCTACCACGGAATCTACAATACTTCATTCTCTAGTTTAGCAGATTTGATTTCAGATTTCAAGCATGATATATAATATATATTTGCGAGTCAAAATTATTTAGATTATTTCTCCTGCCAAGAATGAAGATACCTAAAATTAAGCAGGCATTGAAGGTAACCAACAACAACTAGGGTAACTATTTGCACAAAATGTTGATTTGAATTACAAATCTACAAGGAACCATCTTAACTTTATGCTACATATACTAATATTCTTCTAGTATTGTTCAAGAATTCAGGACATCTTCTCTGGCAACCTTGATAAAGGGTCATATACCATTCAACAACATTATCCTGTTAACAGCAGTCTAATAAGTGATGAGCTGCTCGAATATTCATTTCATAGCGTTCGCCATTTTTATCATGCATTTAATGTCAAATAACCAAGTAATTACATAAATCAGTGCAGTGCAATGAGTTGGACACTGACATAGCTACTGACAATGTGAGTGTGACGGAACATGAATATATGCATTTTTTACACAGAGGATCCTAGCCGATAAAAAGTGAAAACAGACAAGTAAATAACATTGATATATAACAGTACCATGTGTGCTTTAACGTACTAAACTAGGAGACGCCGTACCATTGTTTAATGCTGTTTATTATGACTGTTTGATTCGGAAGAGAATATAGCTAGGATGAGTTGAGCATTGTCTTGATCTGATGGAAGTGTTGATACCAAGAATTTTGACTGTGGTATTTTTTTGAAAATTCTGCATCACAAGAAATGATGATACTTGAAAATATACTGGCATGCCAATACCCACACATATTACATAAACAGCTTCAAAAAATGTTTTGAATAATAACTAAAAGACATCATACATTGACAGTTTCTCTCAGAAATCTTGACGGCAAAACTGGTTGGAAGGAAATGTTAGCCAATTATGTTGCATTTCAATGGCACAAATAACTCAAATTATTCATAAAAACGACACTGTTAAGGTAACGAGCTAAAATCACAAGTAAAAGCAATCACAAATTTGTCAACAAAGAACACGAGAGTAATAGCAACAACCTGTAATAAAAAGATGGAATAAAATTCACTGATGAAATTTCAACAAATTCATTTTTATTTTTACTGGGTGTGAGTATGTTTGTAGTCTTTATTTGTTATGTAAATCGTCAAAGTATTAGAGTATATTGAAGTATTTCTATGTGAAAGAGGAGATTGTAGCAAAAATGGTAACATACAACAAATAGGATTAAATAGACAAATGAACATCTTTCACTATGTCATAACTATTCCACCATGGCAACATCCTACCATCCATCACATAATAATTAATGCTGCTATATGATTAGTATTTCAATACATTGACAAGACATTGATGATGTTCAGTTAGAATAATAGCAATGAAAGTAGACATAACGATACATGTTTAGTAATTATGCCACGTATGGGTTCCAACTAATCATATAGACAACTGATGAATTAACTGCGAAAGGGAATATATAACTGGTATGATGTTTTCAATTACCATAAGCAAGAGCACCAAGCAAAACCTTCGAATACTTTAATTTTTTCAGAATGACAGAGTACAGATTAGTAAATCTATTCGAAAGGAAAAAATAAAAATATGATTCAGTCATCAGTCAATAATGAGTTTGTAATAAGGCTGACAATTTTGAAATCCTTATCACGAACAAGCGAGGGTAACATTACATTATTACTTCAATTCCTTTATATCAATTGTAACGAATGAAAAAAAGAATTGAACTGAATTAAAGTGTGCTATGACCTACTACTAAAATACTGCTTTCTCAATAAGTGGAATTCATTTGTCTAGCATTTGATAATAGAACTAGGACTACAGGAAGGAGACCTAAAAATCTGATGGAGGATACCTATAGCCAGCAACTCGAAATGATTCATTTTTAACTGTGAACTATGCATTAACCAGTTACCAGTTAAATAATAAAAGAATTACGGTTAATTCTGGTAAAGGCAATTTAAGGCAAAGAATAATTCACTGAAACTTTTGTTAGACAAGCAAATGAAAGTATGTAGATATATAAGTTTACATCAATTCGACTGATAGGTTTTTCGCATAAATATTTCAGTTTATAAAGCTCCAAACTCATTAGCCATTTGGGTTCATGTTAACGATGAATTCGGGTACCAGTAATAAAAATGTGGGTTAAATTTTAAGTAAATACCATTATGTAATGAGATCAGGGGGCAAACAAGAAAAACATGTACAGCCAATCTAACATGGTTTGCTCTAGTCCAGTGGAGTCAATTAGAACTCCAAAACATTGATTTGCAAAAGCACTTGTGTTAAGATTGTGTAGAAGAGCTGTTAGTAGGTAATGCAAGCATTGCTCAAAAGCTGTGACATTTGCAGACTCATGCTAAAGCTGCTACATACATGCTACGATACTGCATTGTCATATGTTTGCATTAGTCTAACACGATCAATAAAATTAGCAAAATGCCAAGAAACGTGCATTTTTTTTCACACCATGGTTCGATATGGACCGTTCATTCTCAGGTACTGCATTATTGTGCTGGGGCCACCTTCTACATAAGGCTGGGGGATGTGGGTGAGGGGACAGCCTTCGACAGACATCAGAGCTAATTTTGTACACAAGGCAAGCTCGAATGGTAGATCTTGCAGAGGATTATCATTGAGGTAGAGCTCTTCAAGCGAAGCAAGGTGACCTGGAAGAGAAGAACATAATATTCATTAGTGGCATTAATGGCATAGGATTGGAAAGTTTTAGCACCAAGTGTGTTTCATATGAATACCTATAAGAGAACTGATTAAGGCAAAGGTAATAAGTCATGTCAAACCAAACAACAATACAAATTAGCTTCAACTGTTGGAGTATCAGCAACAGCATCTCTTTTATAAGAAATTAAATTATAAAATGCAGTTTTAATATTATTATTTTAGCTTTTAATAACAATAATAGCACAAAAGAACATTACCCCACTTACGAATGATGAACAGATAACGATACTAGGACAAATACAGTTAGCCAATGAGAACACATCAATCAATGAGATTCAGAATGGACTTTATTAACGGATATAATACATACAATACAATCCAACCACATAGCATCTCAATAGCATCGGTAGTTCCAAGAACTTAACAATGTACTGTAGAATTCTAGTTAATGCATGAAAATTACCAATTTCTGTTGGAAGTTCACGCAGTTGGTTTTCTCCAACGGCAAGAACAGTGAGATTGGAGAGATGGCCAATACCACGCGGAAGAAACGTCAGTTGATTTCCTTGAAGCATAAGTTTTTTGAGCTGTGATGAAACAATTAAATGGATTATTACATCTCCATCTTTCTCTATCTATATATATATGAGATGAAGTTTATTTGTTTGCTCTGGGAAACCAAACGGTTGGATTCGGTTTAGTGTTTTTGTTCGACATATAGGTCGAGATGAATCCCAGAATAATACATGAAAAAGAAAACCCTGTTCCCGGCTCTTTCCGTGTCCAGAAGGAATTAAATCGGACTCAAGACTCTTTTAACGACCCCCTAGAGATATACATATCTATAACAGCTTTTCTATTACAAGCTAGCTTCACTAATAGATTATAATTAATGAAGAATTGCAAGTCATTTAGGATATTACATGTTGAATCTCCATAGCCTTGTATACTTTTTGTATATTCTATATTGCTCTTTAGGCATGAGGTCTAGAATTGTCACGGAAATATCTTTTCCAAATATGACAGTTCAAACTGCGAGAAACCTGTTTCAAATGCTCGATTTCAGGTGGTAGTGATTCCAAACGATTCTCCTCCAAGTCCAAGAAATGAAGTTTGCTCAAGTTGCTTATACCGGGAGGAACTTTCTTCAATAAGTTATTACTCACTGTCAGCCGCTGCAAAATGTTATAATGAAGAGACATTTAAATTCCAGTATGCTTATATTTATATATATTTAATGTGAATCTTATAAGATTAAACCATTCACAATAATCACAACACATACCTCAAGCGATACAAGATTGCCTATATCATCGGGCAGACGAGTCAGTTGATTTGAAGCCAAGTCTAATTCTACCATACTGGACCATGTGGCGACATCAAGTGGCAAGGACGTCAGCTGATTGCTGCGCATCTTCAGCATTGATAGACGTTTAGCTCGGGAGAAGATACCAAAAGGAATTTTGCTCACCTATTTGTTGTACGATGTGTTTATTTTCATTAATTTATGAATATTTAAATTGAATAAAAACTCTATATATTATCTTATGTGTAGGCATATATTTATATATATATATAGATTTTTTTGTGTCTTGAGATGTGTCAACATGTACCGTGCTACGGATGTCTATTTACATGTGATACTACAGCACAAAATCTCTTGTACAAAATGCACAATATCACCATCTACTAGATCACAGCTACAAAAAAATGCAACCTCATAGCATTATTACTGCTTGCCAAGTTGTCCACTACAACGATTTGTCAAAACACTCACTAACAAGGTTAGTATTGAAATGTAGTACGACTAATGACAGATGATTGATAACCAACCTGATTATGTTCCATATTCAGCATAACAAGACAGTTGAACTGCGCAGGACCACCAACTGGATAAGATTCAAACTTATTTCTTGCAAGTGTAAGACTGTTCAGATTGATGAGGCTGCTGAGAAAGCCCTGCAAAGCACAAAAATAGGCAATACATGATGTACGGAAATGCCAGTCATTTTTCGTCACACTAAAACTGATAACTCTTACAATGTGAAATTCGATATTGTATTAATGAATACTTAATATGCTCTTCAGCATTATAACAAAAAGGAAATAGCTTTCAATCTCAGAATGAATTACTGTACAATAATTTGAATCTCATTAGTTTCCATTTAATAGCCTGTTCAGGTGTTTTGGAATGAACATATTAGGATAGATCCAGTCACGAAATAATAGCTGGGTATAGGCATGGCCTACAATGGAAAACACATATATCTACATAGTATTATTAGGGATATAATTTGTATGGTCCGTGTGCTTAAATACAACACATACAATTGACATACGTCAGCCCAGTTTCTACCATCTATCTACTCATGAAATGTTGCGAAATCTCGTCACGTTACAATGATGTCTGATGATTTAAATTAGAATACAATCCTGGAACAACCTCCTGTCATTTGTGGTTTCAAATCATGTGAGAATTTCTCACCAGAAGGTTACAATCTGGTAAGATTGGTAAACATATTGGTAAAATGCTTAGCTTCTCATTTAACTGATCTATTACCACAGGTGTTGAGTACCACAGTATAGGCTGACAGGCTAATGTAATTAAAAGATTTTCACAGAGTAGACCGCAAAACTTACGTCTGGTAGAGACGGTATGTTGTTATTCTCTAGGTTTAGCTCATCGAGTTCAATGCATCTCTGCAGTGAGCGTGGCAGACCTTCCAGCTGATTGTACTTGAGCCCAAGACGTGTAAGCTTTACGAGGTTGCCTGGATGAGAAATACACATTTTCTTACATACGGTACCGTGCAGTTGAGCAAAATCATTCCACTTTGGAAAACTTTGTACTCTCTGTCAAATATGCAGTATAAACCATAGGAGACTCCAACGAAAGTGTTATTATATATATATATATATTTCAAGTATTAGCAGACCGAATAAAATCTTGCAGTGGGCAGTAGTTTGGAGATCCTACCCCTAAATGCTTCACTTCTCTTTTTCATTTGCGGTATTATTACGCTATTGTCTCGCGATGACAATATATTAAATATCGTTAAATCCTTGGGATCACAGATATCGATCTCGATTTCCGTCATAGTATAATTTCTATTATTCCCATTAGTCCATAGCAGACAATCCCGCGAAACTTTTGGAACTTTCTTCAGAACTCTCACACAGACAACAATGAATAAAAACACAACCATATGAAGAAGAAATAAAATATTAACACACTCTCACTTACACTGCTAATAATCCAATTATAAAAAAATAATGCAAGGATTTAGTTTTACTTAATGTCTTTTTCTGGATCATTAAATAATACAATTCAATTAAGTAAGTATTGGAATCCTATTACTAAAGACATAGTGTGCTGTTTAGTCAATTTAAATTTTCTGACTCAGTCTGACTAGAATAATTTTAGTGACAAAGAAATAATTATAATTGCATTGATCGATTCAACTGCAATCAGTAATTATGAGAGCATATCATACACCCTCAAGCACTTACTAAATCTGTCATTTGCTTGTAAATGTAAAATCATAATGATTTTTCATCCACTAATATTCGGTTTCCTGACTTTCGCAAAGCTTCAATAAGCCACAACAGCGGAATGGCAAAAGTTGAAGTAAAGGACGTACTTAATATAGACATAATACCCTCGATATCGATAACTACACAACAATGGGATAAAAACTCTTTCCAAGATTATATATCATTAGAGGATTTAGAGGTGATCTTGTAAATTCAATAATGGAAATATAAACGTTAGCTTAGTTTCTCATGAACAGTCAGTTAGTAAAATCATTGTATGTAATTCTCAGTCTGTAGCGGTTCGCATACCTATCGAGTCCGGAATCGTTTTGAGCTTGTTATACTGAAGGTCAAGGGAAGTGACTAGAGTACAGTTTCCGATTTCAGCTGGGATTTCCTCCAGTTCGTTGTAGGATATGTCAATTGTAACCAGTTTTGTCAAATTGCCTGTCAACAAAGCAATATGATAATGAAATACTGGAAATACAAGGAAGGCTAAGCAGAGAGCTGTGGCGAGGCTTGGAACATCAATATACATGACATATGTTTGAAACGATACTAGAAGGATGAATTCAATTTTGATATACGGATGAATTGAACCATCCCAAAATAGACAGTTTGAATATTGTCGCAAAAATATCATCTCGCCAACATGTAGGGCACATAAAATTTAGCCAATTACTCAAAGCAGATTTATAAATATCAACATAAATTTTTTCAGTACATATGGATGGTATGACTCATAATAGCTAATAATCCAGACTATTGCATGTTCTAGAATCCATGAAATAAATGATTAATGCTAGTCTAGGTAAATCCATGAATCACGATGAACATACAAACAGTCTTCATGGCGCTATGCAAAGATTCAGCATTGAACGCATATATGCATATTACCACAAGTACTAACCTATTTCAGGAGGCAAAAATTTAACTTTGTTTTCCCGAACAATGAACTGCGTGAGCTGCCTCAAATTTCCGATTGAGGCGTCTATTGTCAAGATTTTGTTGAAACGAAGGTAGAGTATGCCCAGTGATTTAAGCTCATAAACAACCTTTGGTATTTCCCTCAGCTTATTGTGCCTGCATGGAACAAATGCAAGAAGCTAAAGTCAAAAGTAATATTATACATAAGGGAAATAGTTGTTGCCATCACACTTTCTGCTGAAATTGAACAAAAATCGTTCCAAATTTTTCAATGTAATGCATTTCTCATTATATTTGTAGCACTAGCATTGTTATGGATTTTAGACTGCATATATAATTGAGTCACCAGAGATGGCGCATCAACATTATTAGAGTAATATTAAATTCCCTACTTCAAATAGTTTCATATCCTTATTATACAGCAGTTTAGAATACTTTTACTGTTATCTGAAATATTCCTTTCCCGATTATGGCGTCACCAATAGCACATCTAGAAACATACTGCATGTGTTTTTCAATTCTTAGGACAATCAATACGAGTGGAAGTCAAATACAAAATCCTTTGCACAGGGGAATTTTCATTTTCAATATCCAATACCCAAATTAGGCGATAGCAATCTCGAGATATTCTACTTCAGAGAGAGGTGAATGTCTCGACTAGATTCTTAAACGCAATGTATAATACTGAAACTCAAATTCCTTTTACAATTAATGAATTCCAATGTAATCCTTTAATTCTCATACCTCAGGTCTAGCATTTTCAATTGCTGCAAGTCCCGAAGAGAATCAGGTAACGTTGTCAAATGATTCTCGTTTAATGCCAACGTTCTAAGATTAGTAAGCAAGCCAACTTCGTCAGGGAGCCGTACCAGCTTGTTTTTGTATAAATAAAGGTCTGTGAGCTGTGTGAGATCTTTTATGTGTGAAGTTAGGTAAACTAATTCAGATTTGCTCAAGTCGAGATGACGCTCTTGTTCTTCTTTGCATTTCTGAAGTCTTTTCTGGACAGCCTGTCGGTAAAAGCATGCGGGTAATGTGTTAATCAGTATATGATTATGCTGCACATAGGCTTTTCTACATTGCAAACACGGACTATGCCAACAGTAGGTAAGAGTTATGGATGGGTAATCAGTTGCAAAATAACCACCTGGTTAACAGCTTTGCTCTTTTTCTTGTCGTCTTTTGCATTTTTATTGTTCTTTGTGTGAACTCCTTTGATTTTTACAGATTTGACAGCATTCGTTGCACTACTCGATTTAACAATTGAAGTAGTAGACTTTGATCTTGAAGCAATGCTCTGAAAGCAAATATAGAATGGAAGAACCCCCTATGCATTTAAAATATCAAATACAGGTTGAACTTATATGGAATCCATGTCTATCTATGTATATATCAATAATTTAGCTAGCACTATATAATAAAGCTCTAGTATACCTGTAGCAGACTAATTCACATACTAATGTCACTTTCAATTGGTTTCAATTGCGCCTACTCGTATGAAAATAGGATATCACAGTTAAAATATAATTTCAGGAGTAAATACAAGACGGATGTAGGAACATTTATTTGCTTGGTGTATACAGTACATATAATCATTATATAGTCTATTCTATTAGGTTAATTTTCATTTGGCATCAAAATCCTTTGCCTGAACTTACTGTTAAGAAAACTACAGCTTATTTTGATTTATGTGTTGTGTTAAGCATTTTAACTGATTTGTAGGGCGAACACAGGAAGGTCATTCACGACAGTTCCAATACACCCTTGGTACGGATTCGAGTATGTGACCTTCCTCGTGTACTTCTACTTCACGCTAAGTGATTTTGGGTAACATAAATTATTTGTGGGTACCGTCTACAAAAAAAGTGTTAGCTACAATGAACTAGATGAAAAATATGAGGATATGAAGGTACAGCATGTGATCATAGTTTTAGCTACAGTTAATTTGATCGATTGTTATGGAAGACATCAGTCTTCAATCTACAAAACTGCACAACTGCATTTAAAATGCTAATTAAAAAATCTTTGACGGATGAGCAGTATCCCAAGAGATTCATCTGACCAGATTTACAGCTTCCAATGAATTATTCATCGAATTACTTGCACTTATTCTCTTTCAGTGGAACGTAAAAATTATTTCAAGCCTTCACAGCACTCTCAGGATTGGTACCGCAATTTCTATTACGTCCTGATTCAATTTTGAATTTAAATACAAGACTGCCCTAATTTAAAATCGAAGCGACGTAAAAATGATGCATAACAAGAGAACAGAGTAGAATTCATGGTTGTTAGTTACCAAGGAAACTTTTAGACGTGAGGGAAACAAACATGGTATGTGTGAAATGTAATTTTATTTATTATCTCCCCCGACAGAGCATGAAATATTAATGCTAATTGCACATAGAGCAATGACATGGTTTTAGATTATAAACATATCAAATATATTATGCCAGTGAACTATTTGCTGGTTAAAAATGGCGATTATAGTATGGGAATATCTCATCTCTATGTTTTTATGCTATACAAAACAGATTGAAGTCGAATTAGTGAATACATAGACTCATTTTACCTGGCAAAGCTGTGATAAGATACTTTATATTGTATACAACAAAAAAATTACCTGTCCATCTTGCTTCATTTTGTTAGGATCACTGCTGTCAACACTTTCAGAAAATGAACATTGCGCTGGCAAATTATTCGATGCCTCTTGGCATACGGATGTTGCAGAAGATTCAACTTGATTCATATTCATCGAATTTCGATTTTCTTGCCATTATTTTTTATTATCACGAACTCCAGAAATCCAACGATATAGTGTATCTCACGCGAATGTCAAGAGTAAAGATTACTACAGTGGACAATGATCTAAATGAAGCCAAATAAAAGATTCAATATATTTAACTTGGATAATAATTAACATGCTATATGATGTTATCTCAATTCATAAGCTCGTTGCTATTACTCTCCTTTACGATAATTCTTCCTTATCGGTTCTGCCTCTTCATGGAGTATGGTGTCTCGGATTAGATCTTTCATTAGGTGGGACAACGCACTGGAAACTGTCCTTGTCTTATAACCACATTCATTATTCGCGCTGAGAATGGATGTACTAGTAAACACTAACTATACACTGTCCTCTTAACTCCTCGTATTACAATATTGAAAAGGAGATAAAAACACCTCCAACGCTTAGATGTAAACTGACGCAATGCACCACAAGTGAAAATTACAGGGTACAAACAATCGCCCAAACACTAGAGGCAGAACAGTTCTCACTTACTGTTCACTCTTCCATGAAATTTTGTGCAATATTCACGATGATTTTTCCCCTACTAATGTGATATCTTTGTGAACATATTGGCCCTGATATAAATAAATCAGTGATGTCTGAGAACTAACGTTACCTGTATGTGAGCGTTCTTTCTAAATTTCTATCATTTACTATACCGATCTACCAACACCAAACACATTTTCGATTCTACGATAAAGTACGATCCTACCCTCTATTGTTGCCAAAATGAACTTGAGTAGAAGCAATCACAACTCCTAAGTATCCGCATAATAGAATAAAGGTCCACATGAGCTGCACTCTCGTAGTAAAATACTTGTTCAAAACCAATGGAGCGAACAAAAATCAACACGCCGTTTAAATGAGGTAACGTCTTCGAAACTACGGTTGTAGCCGTGAGACCAATTTTAATTGGTAAAAAAAATTAAACACGTCAATATGTGCGTGTTACATAAAAGAATGAAACTACTGATCATTCTGTTCCGATTCTTCTTCATCGGGAACATTCATCAGTTCATCCTGTCGCTTTTGCTCATAAACGTCTTCTGCCTCTGTTCTTTCTTCGCTAGAATATTCGTCTTTATCTAGTCTCTCCAAATGTCTCAGGATAATCAGTACTTCAACTCTATAACTATCTTGCTCCTGGACGGGATTGTCTTCAGGAAAAAAAGTTATTTGTCTGTTATCAAATCTCAAAATACAGTATTCAAAATAAGAATTTATACCATTCAAAACCAGAGCTCGCAGCATCGGAAGAGAAACAATTTTATGCAATTCCTTCAAATCAGTGATATTATTACCCCTAGAAGAAGGGAAAAAGGGCGTTATATATAACAATATTGGTTCAACAATGTCCAGTGAAAGCGTAAAGAAATATTATAAGTTCCACTGCACTTCCAAAGTGGGCAGTTACGTTCTATAATCTATATGCTTACTTCGGTGATGGTTTTAACAGGATGCACGTCATTTTAGATCTCGTAGTGCAGCTTCGATCAGCCTATCTTTGCATATTTTGAGAGACTGGTCCCAGGCACACAACCCCAGGGACCCATAAAAAATGTTGGTATTTTTTTGCGAAAACTTCGTCCTGTGGTAGCCACTACCTTCCTTTTCAGAAGGTGAACTAGGTTGTCAATTACATATTAGGAATGAAAATTTACCTCAGGTTTACATATTGTAGTGACCTCATCTGATCTGAAAATCCCTCCAATGAAGTAATCTGGTTGTCACGCAGATGTAACAATGTTAGTTTCTCAAGTCTTTCCAGTCCTTCAATAGACTTTATCACATTAGCAGCCTGAAATATTTAGGTATAATGTACTATTGTAAATACAATGTATATCTCAGGTTTCCTTTTCACCATACCATGTACAAATTCTTCAAGTTTGGCAAATAAAGTCCCGCTGTTGTTTCCAGTTTGTTGCCTCGCAGCTCAAGTGTATGAAGATTGGTCAAGACAGCAGGATTTAACCCAGAGATAACAGTGATTTGATTGGCTACAATGAAAACACAAATAACACTTCTGGAAATGGAATATCTGTTACGTAATTTTACTTTGTGCAGTCACATATAGTATAATGCTCTAGCACTTTGCAAAACAATTCTTGCCTATTGGCTTGTTTTTCAAACTTTTAACATGACGTATGTAGCAAGCACAAAATTACTCACAATTCAGGTTCAGCTGTTCTAGCAACGGATGTTCTATTCCATCTGTATCAGTGATTTTATTGTTTGCAAAATTTGCTGTCTGATAATGAACAGCAAATTTATATATTACTGTTGTTGAAATTCACGTAATAATAATGACATTACCTGCAGGTAAGGCAAGGGATTCAACATAGCCGACGTCAGATTATTTTTATCAGCTTTTAACGTCAGGAGGTGAGTTAGATAATTCATTGGAGAAATATCTTGAATATGATTTCCTGAGATATCTGTATATCGTACATGGATAAAGTTCTTCAAAATCTCAATCGAATTGATATCCCTGAAGTTTGCAGAGAAGAAAGGTTATTAATTTTAGTAGCAACACACAAACTATGCAACAACAACTATATCTCCTATCAAAGAATCAAATTGCTGTTTTTACTTCACAGGTGTATCAACAGCAATCATACTGACTGACCAATTAAATCAAATTAATTAAAAACCTGTCATGGATATCTAGTCTGACGTAAGCATGAGCAAGTCCATTTCCAATTTTGCAGAGTAGTGACAGACATTCTGGCATCATTTCTTGAACAAGTGGATTTTCAGGAACTTTCTGAAATTGAATTTTATATACTATCTATAATTCTACAATTAAAATTGTATTAAAAAATGATGGGAAACTGTATAATATACTTCTTCCGTGCCCTTCAGTGTACCACTTCCATCTGATTCCTCTTCTGCTTCTGAGCCGTCTGACATTTTGAATTAACTGTACGAAGGTTTGTGAACAATTCCACTTTTAAAGTTGAAAATAAATATACAAATAAATTAAAATGCACATTAAGACATAGTATGCATAGTACTTTATTGTTATGAAGTATTAATTGTTATTATACTTCATATTATATGAAAGTGAATGTGTGCATATACTGTTTTCGGTGCTGTGCACAACAATTTCATTTTCAGCCGAACTACATATTATGCAAGTCGTTTTGCCAGAGACTGCTGAAAATTTCCCGTGTCTAAAGCTTGTCATATCCCGCAAATATCGTCGATGGAAAGTTACAAACTTCGATTACATTCGTCAAATGTACCCGAATTATTCAGAAAATTCCTTAAACTGGGAAATTTCGAAGCTAAGTAAGAGCTCGCGGGTCTAGTTCGGTTCGGAACCACCAGTATATATATATTATATATATATCCATGACAACATACTCGACAGCGCCACCACTAAATACTCTATAACCACTAGAGAGACATTAATATTAACTGAAAACAGTGATTTCTGATTACAACAGGAGTCCTAATTTTACATAACTGACTTTTAAATGAGCTTTTGCTTTTCTGTATATATATCTAATTGGCCTTATGTTCTGTATCAGCATAGTGTACAGATTTTAATATTATATATAAGCCAAATATAACTTCAGAAGAGATTTATTTCATTAAAAAATAAAATAAACTTACAAAACAAAATGGCTATTGTATTTTATACTCAGGGACTTTTAATTTCATACCAAAGTACTTTCATTTGTGAGTTAAAAAATACTGTACTATTAGAATTATGTATTAACTATTATAGTTTTAAAAGACATAAAAGGAAATAACAGTTTAATGAGAGAATAACATTTCTTTTACAATAGCATGTGGACATGTAACATGATTAATATTCATAACAAATTAGAAACAATTATAAAATACTTTTTGTAAATTGGCAAAACCTGTCGGTCGGTTGAGTTAGTTCAAATGTAATAAAATACCCAATGTTCGACAGAGGGATGGTTAAAAAATATTGTAAAATGTAGATTATAAGTCTCTGAGGACTTTCGAAATATCATCAAACTTTTACAGAGAAATATGTGTGGTTCTGTAAGTTTTCTTTTATATTTTGAGTTTTAGATGCTTTTCAAGATACAAGCAGTCATTAAGTTCTTACTAAACTTTCAACAGTGGTGAGATGGCGCCCTTCATGACCTTAAGCATTACGATACTACAGCTGTCAGGGACCAGGTGTGGGTCTTAGTAATAGTGAGATTCTCCAACACTTGCTTGTAGGCGTTCTCATCCCAGAGATTGCTGTTTGCTGGATATGTAATGCACCAAATACAACCATAACATATACTCCATACCACCTCTTGTGAGCAAATGTGGCTAAGGATAATGTTTTTATATAAAAATAACATGCTGTTCCAATGGTTGTCTCTACATTCACAGCGACACAGACTTCAAATCGTTGTTCATGCCAAGTAAAATGTACATACCTCAAACTCCCACTATAAAGGAGCTGATAGAACACATGACTTTTCTTGTGAAGACACTAAAACAACAAACAACCAAATATTATTACATTGAATTGCCTGTACGAAACAAGCGAAAAAGACTGCCACATTCAGGACTATGAGAGAGGCACTTTATAATTTCCAAACGATGTATGATTTGCATTTTTGTAGAGTTGCTGTATTAGTGAAAATAATTATCCATAAAAACTAACCATTTGAATTTATATACAATCCCTGTTTCAAGGGATGACCAGGAACAATACAGGTATGGCATATTGGAGATTTCTGTCTTGATTCATCAAAAATGCTGCGCGTAGAGCTACCATAGCCTGTATTTGCCACCGTAAACATGCAATCTAGTTCACTGTGCTTTGACAACCGCCACAGTTCTGCTACTTCAATCATAAATGTCAGAGGGAGATCATGTCTAAAAAATACATGGTGATAAATTAAAGACTGTATTCCCAACAACCTCCATATCTACAAATAAAAATATTACTTGTGAGGAGATTTTTCAACAAAACTGGTTCTATCTTTGGATTCAATCGAAGCAGGCATAAGTCTATAACTTCTTGGTGAGGAATTTACAAATCGTGTTTGAGCCATCTTTTTTATACATCCCTTTGATACCGGTAAGCATGGTGAGTGATTCATAGGAAGTGATGACAGAGAATTTGATAGTTTTTCAGAATATGCAGAATCTAAAGAGCAATCACCAATAACTTAACAACTTTGATACCAAACAAAGATCTTTACAACTTAATAACATAATAGTTTAATAACAGTAACAAACCATTGTTGACTGTAGTACTCATAACTGGACATGCGTGTATGGTGGAAGCCTGGTTTGTTGGAGGAATAAAATTCTAAAAAGCAAGGCAATGTTTAAAGCTTTATGCTACGCCATTCGAATGAATTAAATATCCATAGCCATTATTATGGCATCACAAGGGCAGTCTGTATTTAGATTTTGAGAAAGGACTAGTGCCGATATTTGGTTCATCCTGGGGTGATCTCAGCAGTGCAGAGATGTGGATACTAGTTTAGTAGTGTAGTCTCTGTGAAAACATGGATACATTAGGATAGGTGGGCTCAGGTTAGGTTTGCTGAGGATTAACGGTAACTATGCCTGTATATGGTCTTGATACTCAGGTGTACATTGTCATTAACCACATTATGTCATGATGTATCACCTACTTAAATTATAAAATAAATTATTGTTAAGATATGAAAAGTCTGAGCATAATCACATGTGATATCTCATCACCACATGATGTAGTCCTTGTGTTGTTGCCTATGTTTCATGTATGTCAATCATTCAGCCTTTGAGTCAATCATCATAAAATAACTTACCATTTAAATTGTCCAGTCAAAATGTAAGAACATTCCTTTATTTACTTAATAACAGAACATGATTATTAAAAATAAAACTCTAGCTTCTAAACAAAAAATAAAATCCAATAATATAACTGTTACGGAAAACTCAATCAACAACTACATGACTAATGGGATTAAAATAAACGAAGACGACATTATCAGAACTTCTTATTTTTCACTCTTTTTCTTTCCGCCTACACTTTCATTTCAACTTCCTAACCTAATCCCTTCCCTTTCCCTATTTAATCAAGGACACCACTTATAGAAAGGATGTGCACGGGGATGGTATCCTGTCAATATGCTGCACTAACTTGGGTTTGTCCTCCATGAATAAACACAGAATACAAGTATTCCTTTGTTAGTATTTTTATGCTACAATGTGATTGAGTTCTACATTTCTTCATTTTATTCAATGGGTGTGCAGATTTACCGAGAAGCTAGGCTATTTGTACTAAAGTGTTTTCGAAGAGCAGATGACCATAGTGTAATTAACAACTACCGAGTTGAGTTCAAGTCTGTAGGTACGAGTCCTATACTGCAACTGGCGACTCTAGTCCGAGTCGAGTCCTAAATTCACCAAATCGCAATCATTATTCACGATACATATGTATCATCCATGATAGAATTCTATGGAAACACTTCTTTGCATTGCTGGTTATGCATGAATGATCACATTTGTTTATGCTTTTTCTTCATCTCAGAATTTCTTTGTCAGCTGATGGAAGTAAAGGCAAAGGAGAACTTTCGACAGCAGGTTATTCTTCTTCCATTTCCCATTCGCAGCGCACGACCGATGAGTTATATTCAGTTTTAACTTAGCGGCGCACAGTACCGCTCTCACAAGGTAAAACACGATGTGAATAAGAGAATTACAAACGGCTCTTGGAGTAAGGCGGTGAAATAGGAGTGTGACATGACGTGGGTTATTATAAACAGTTATTTATAGCATTGAATTGTCACATTTAAAAATGTCAAAGGCGACAACAAGGTGAATGAAGATTAAACTCGAGCTATTAGCATTATATCAGTGTATGATACGAATATATAGTCAGTAGTATTATGATGTCTGATTGAGGTTACGTAGATGTTAATACAAGTACTAAATTCGATATCAGAAATATTGTCCACAACAATAGTTATTTCCATGCTTGTCAAGCTATAAACCATAAGCCATTTACATATCGTATATGTTAGTAGTATGCTTTCCAATAGTTGATCTTAGGGGTGTGACAGTAGACAGGGGTGTGGTAATAGATAGCAACAAACATAATAAAAGTGAAATTCAGGCAGATATGTAAAATGAATTGAATAATGCTACTTGGCTGGCATTTTAGTACAAATCAGTTGCATTTTCTCATCACTACATTATTGTGAGTGCAGCTGCAGTAGGGTTAGATAAATTTTAGGCAAACACTATGACCAGAGCGGAGGAACTTCCTGATATAGCATCAGCTAAAGAATTTTATGAGAAATACGAACCAAAAGAAATCCTTGGAGCGTAAGTATAATTTTGTTACTAGCAAAGACATATCCATAGTTCAGGGAGTTTCCCACTAATTCACATTTTACGGATGTCTGTGTCTAGAGAATATCATATACAGTATTATTATACTACTATCCATTTTTTCTTTCTGCACACAAACAATAATTTTTCATCAATTGCAGTGGAGTGAGCAGTACCGTACGAAGATGCATTAACCGGAATACAAGGCAAGAGTATGCAGTTAAAATCATTGATATTATTGGCAATGATGATATTCTGGCTGAAGATTTAGTTAATGTTACTCACAATGAAATAAACATACTTCGTAGAGTGTCAAGCCGAGCTCATATAAGTAAGTCATGCTATCAATTTTCTTTGTTTTCATGGTGTTTCACACATTTATTTTACTGCTAGACCGATTTATTATAGAGCATGGAGTAGATGGATTTTTGGAGAATTAAAAGGGGGGGGGAAATGAACATAGTATGCATCGTGAAATGAGTTTATAGTTATTAAATTTCATAACTACCTCCACAAATTTCATCATAATCATAATAACTTTGCTTCAAACACATTCCCTTAGATGCCTGTGTTAGATAGAAATATAGGGAAGTGGCATCACCAACTGCATTCCTTGGGAGAACACTATACCACAGACTGCATAACACAGTTGTCAAATGTACAGTTTCAAGTGACAATAGATGTAAACACTTTTATATGGCTGTTGGCTGCCACTGCTTAACATACTGGTGAAGCTTTTGAACTCAATTTAGGTCTCATGGGTGCTTTCTTTCCCTGTTACAGAGTCCAGGTCTATTCTAGTGCCTGTGTTGTTTGAGCATGGTTTCTTTTTGTAATGTGATAAACATTACTTTCATTACCCCAGAGAATAACATACATGTTTAATATCTGCATCTCATTCTCAACACAATTAAATTTAAATTTTTCATTACTGGTAATGTTCATCATGGTATCACTCTGAGTTTCTGTGTTTTATCATATTGTTAACTAGTTTTCCATTACTATCATAGAACTGATGTCTGTTCATTCATCAAAATGTTTATATCTTTTGTTTCTGGTGGCTGTTCTTTCTCTTTGGTGTTAAAGGCGTTCCGTTCCATTCCGGATGTTCCATTCGTTATAGTCAATACAGAACAAACCTGACAGAAGGTTTTCATAAGTTGTTACTGCTTTTGAGTTGTTGCCCTCATTTAATATTATCGACAGATGGCCATTAGACACGTGTAGCATATGTCCTTAGTTTCATCCGCTGCCGATTTTTTTTGATCCGTCATGACTCACGTGCTTTGGTCGTCGGTAATTTAGTGCAGTGGAACAGAACCTTTGTTAGTTTTGCGCTAGCCGTTCATTGGACGATCGTTTGGGTGTCTACTTTGCCTTCCGTGTTGTCGATCTTATGTAACTTAAGTACATTCACTCTTGCCTTACCTTGGACACTTGCGGTCGGTTTTGGTATAGCAGATAAGGATTTGCGATCGAGGTAAAAGAGTTAATGATTGAACTCGCGATTGAGTGGCTCAGTGTTTTTTTGTGTGTAAGGTACCGTATTTTTACACTATATACTGTGTTATATATATCCGAAGATATTTATTGTTATTCAACTGTAGTTCTTTGACAGTTGACCTGACTAAAATTCGCCGCCGGCGATCGTTTTTGTTGTTTCCTAGTTACACGCCTCCAGTACGAACGTTCAACATTGGACCGCACAAAAACATTGCATGCGATAAATCACGCGGCTAGGGGGACTTTGAACGAGACATTCCTTGTTGAGTGTTAGGGTAGCTATTCTATATATAAGGGAAGGAAGATTAGCGATATCATTTCAAGATTTACAAAGCGCATTATATTTTGACTGCTCAAAGAAATAACCGTTCGAACCTATTGCCAGCACGTTCCCGTTGTCAAGTTTGCATGGTAATGAAGTTACGGAAAAGTTATTTTACCCTTTTCTCTACAGTTGAATTGGTGGACGTGTTTGAGACCAGTACATTCTTCTTCCTTATTTTCGAAATGTAAGTATTTTATTATTTAAATTTAAATGTTTTTGCGTAGACTGTTATGGTGTTATGCTATCTTACGAGCGACGCAAGTAAGGCCATCATTATTCTTTGCCGTTCTACGACATGTCCGGTTCAATTCGTAATAATTATAGAATTTTCAACTATACGTAACAGTCATACTCATTAACATTTTCGGCACATCTAACACAACTAGAGTGACGTAGTTTCAGGTGCAAGGTCGTTAGGGTAACCGCAGTGATAAATTTTTGTCTTTTATTGTTCCGTAAAAATTGTCAACCGCCACCGTAATTAGCGACCGTGTAATTTTCCGCGCATTTATGTTGTCAATTTGTTATCTACCGTCGTACCGACAAAAGTGGNAAATTCTAGGGTCTCCATTTACACTTCGCCAAATTGCGTTTAATTTAAGCTCCAACAACATGATGAAAATATCTGTCGGTTACATCGTAACGCGCGAACCACTCTGGACCAGGAAAAAAATTCAACTTCCAAAATTTCAATCTGCCGTTTCAGGTTTCAGTTAAATTGATATGGTATCGGTATTCACCACATATTCTGTAATATACGTTAAGCGCTTGATGGGTTTTATTTATTACGCGTGGGTATCGTCCGTCTGTCTATGTAAGTGGTTCCCAATTTTCTGCTTCATGCCCACCAAATGCCATTCTGCCCTTTCCAGGATTGTTCAACTCGAAAAATGCATATAACAACAGTTTGAATCTACCAATCTGTCATCCCAATTCTTCCTTGGTCTATGTAATGCTTGTACCTGTTTAGCAATCACAAGCAACATTTTCTAGCAATCGTCTTGCAATTTTGATGAAACAACAAGTCTACCAGACAACAAAGATTCACCAGGAATGCGTTTAACCAGACATTCAATAAAGCTGAACACCATGGAATGTCAACCTTAACTACCAAGCAAGCAGGGCCAACCAGATAAAAAAAACTTTCAGATTGGACAAAAGGCAATTTGTAATCCTTAGATAAAAATGTATTTTGCAGAACTTGACCACAAAATAAAAAAGTGTTTTCAAGAATCTCGCTTCCATCATCAAGAATAAAACCATGTGTCAATCATCAAGTATGTTTCCAATGNCTACCTTTTTCTCTACAGTTGAATTGGTGGACGTGTTCGAGACCAGTACATTCTTCTTCCTTATTTTCGAAATGTAAGTATTTTATTATTTAAATTTAAATGTTTTTGCGTAAACTGGTATGGTGTTATGCTATCTTACGAGCGACGTAAGTAAGGCTATCATTATTCTGTACCGTTCTACGACATGTCCGGTTCAATTCGTAATAATTATAGAACTTTCAACTATACGTAACAGTCATACTCATTAACATTTTCGGCACATCTAACACAACTAGAGTGACGTATTTCAGGTGCAAGGTCGTTAGGGTAACCGCAGTGATAAATTTTTGTCTTTTATTGTTCCGTAAAAATTGTCAACCGCCACCGTAATTAGCGACCGTGTAATTTTCCGCGCATTTATGTTGTCAATTTGTTATCTACCGTCGTACCGACAAAAGTGCTCACCTTGTAATCCATTTTAATTACCAATTTACATCAGCCTTCTTATCTATTAAAATTGCGAAGCACTCTACTCAAAAAATAATCCTTATAAGACGTACGTCGATTCGAGCATATCTCTTCAGTATGTTACCGTGATTACTGAAAGCTATCGCATTCTATTCTCACCTAATCCGAGTAACAATTATGGAATTAAAATGACAAGAATCCATACGGTGCTTGTAATAATAGTCTCTAGGTAGGCATACTTGAGTTAACAATTTAATTTCAATCACCACTATTATATTGTAAAATCTTAATTGCGCCATCGATTTGAGATATGTTATACTTAGAGATGACGTATGTTTGTCATAGGTGATCGCAATATATCGCTCTCGGTAATTTAAAAGCACCCGGTTTTTTTTCTTTTTCACGCTACCTATCAGTAATATATAAATAGTTACTTCTTTGTTCTTGGAATATTATATCACTCTACAAGGCAAAGTTCGTATGTGTAGCTGTTACGAATAAGAATGGTTTTGACGTTTAGATTGCGAAAAGGAGAATTATTTGACTACCTCACGGAAGTTGTCAAGTTTAGCGAACGGCAAACGAGGTGAGCAACAGGTTTCCTTTTTGTGTATTACGATATAGGCCTTCAATCAGATTTATAACTCACATTTGTCTCTCATTCCAGAACAACGATGCGTGATTTGTTGGAAGCTGTTCTTTTTCTGCACGACAACAAGATCATCCACAGGGATTTGAAGGTACGTGTTTCTCTGCATCGACGTTCCGTGATTTTCAGTTTTGTTTATCTCTTAACGAATTTTTCCTTCCATCTCAGCCTGAAAACATATTACTCAACGACGATTTGAAGCTGCATTTATCAGATTTTGGATTTGCAATCGAATTAGACGATGGCGAATATCTGAAAGGTAAAATTTTGGAATCAGCAAAATTTTTAAGTAGTCTTGTTTTTGACCTTTTCACCTTACCATGCAGAGTTATGTGGCACGCCTGGCTACATGTCACCAGAAATGCTCAAGTGTACAGTGGACCCTCGCCATCCGGGCTACAGACACGAAGTTGACATGTGGGCCTGTGGTGTGGTTATGTACACACTGTAAGTGTCCTCAAAGACTTGTCACCGTTTTGATTTTCGTAATTGCATTTCTTGTTCCCTTTTTCAGATTGGCAGGGGTTCCTCCGTTTTGGCATAGAAGACAAATAATTATGTTCCGACGCATCATGGAGGGACAATACTCCTTCCCCAGTCCTGATTGGGATGATATTTCCGACTCATCTAAGGACCTGGTATGTTAATAAAATAGGTTGTGTATACAACTGTTAAGCTGTCGTTGTCACACCAGTCACCTGCATGTTATCATCATACAATTGCTTTTTCCAGATTCAGAGGTTTCTCACTGTTTGCCCAACGGAAAGAATTACTGCAGAAGAAGCCCTACGTCATCCGTTCTTTGACCAAGTAGATCAAGAAAGCAGATATTATAGCAAGGCATTCAACGCAAAGCGAAAGTTTCGGGTATGCTTTAGCTGTGGTTACGTTAGCAGAGTGAAAAGCGCAGCACTATCTCTTGTTATCAGACTCGTGGCTCCTGGCGTGTTCCCAAAAATAATCTTCTAAGTTCTTGAGACGAGAGTTATGTTAGTCGGGAAGGGGATTCCATGCATGGTTAAATTCTTGCTTTCTTATGGATATTGACGAAAATCATTTAATTTTTTTATATTTATCTCCAGGTTGCCATTCTTACTGTGATTGCTACTTCCCGAATTGTGCGTCAATATCACAATCCCCGAACGGTACGATGCAGCGTTGCTGCTAAAGATCCTTATTCCGTCAAACTTTTGCGTCGCTTGATCGACGCTTCCGCTTTCGGCATATACGGACACTGGGTTAAAAAAGCAGCTGACCAGAACAGAATAATGTTATTCGAGAACTGTACCAGGATGGAACAGTTACAACAAGCGAAGTTTGAAACTGAATACAATTCATCTCCGGAACAATCGCCTACCCAAGACGACGAAGACTTTGATACAAGGTTACGCCGTGTCTCCACGTCTTTATCTTTTGAAAACGCAAGCTATGCACAAGATATACGATTGCATTGATGAGAATCATTCACTACTCAAAACTACTGTGCTCGAACCTTAACACGGAATTTTAACATGGTTTATTTATTTCCGAGTTTATTTTATGAGCAGTTCCACAGTTCCTCATCACAGGAATGAGATATTTTATCTCGTATCTATTTTATATATTGTTTTCTTTAAACTATATTCTAAATATTTATTCTTTCAAGCCCTCACAGCCTCCTGTACAGTGAAACGATTTTAGGTTTCTTGTGTAGGTATACATTATTTATTCAATGTTTTATCTTCAAATTGCATTGTAATTGTTGGTACTGAGAAGGGAGAAAGATATTGGAAATTTGATTTGAAATTTTAGGTACATCCGTATAGCAAATACTACTGCTTAATTACAATTACTAAGCTTCAAGGAAACGTGAGATGATAAATTGAAATAAGCTGAAAAGATGAATATTACCATCAAGACAGAGTACTTTGGTAGTAAATTTCTTTTCATACCCACCGGCTTTTTATCACCTACTAAATGTTTTATTGCCTTGTATAATAGTAACTAACAAATGGATGACGTAATTTATGTCAGGAAGTGAAACGTATGTTGTTCAAAACTTGTGTGTGCCATTAGATACTGTCACTGACTTGTGTTTCTACCCAATATTTAATCCATTTCACGATTGTAATTTCATATATTGTTGTTATTATTCAGAATGAGCTTGGTGATCGTATAAAAGTGATTGTGATGCTTATTAAAAAGAAATCAATTTTTCCACGCAACGTGACGAGTTTGATACGGAATATAATTTGCTTTGTTTGGTCAAGTATTTGGACAGAGCGCAATCTATAGGGTCCGTCCGACTCCTTGTTTATGCAGGCAAAACGATTTTGCAAAAAAGTTATTCACAATCGAGAAAGTTAACCAAGAAGGGAGTTGTACTTATTCGACCGATTATACGATTACGTGTACCGGGAAATCATCACTGTAAAAGAAAGGGTTCACAACAATGGGGCTGTGGGAGGGGAGTTTGAAGGGTGAGCTTGTCAGTTCCGGGCCTTCTTACTGAGTGTAAGGAAGTTGAAACCTTTCACTCAAGACCCCGAGTCCGACGGGGATGAAATCCCACTTACTATCGCCATCTACAGGACGGATAGGCACGATGTTTAATCAATAGCTACGATAAACTAAAAATCATCGATAACTGTCACTGTCAGAGTGCGAAAACTTGGCTAGTAAATGATTGATGTATTCATATGAATTCATCAAAACAAATGTTCCATTCGACCTGTACACGTAAATTGCCCATTTTTTCAATATTACGATCATTTTTCATAAATTCTAGGGTCTCCATTTACACTTCGCCAAATTGCGTTCAATTTAAGCTCCAACAACATGATGAAAATATCTGTCGGTTACATCGTAACGCGCGAACCACTCTGGACCAGGAAAAAAATTCAACTTCCAAAATTTCAATCTGCCGTTTCAGGTTTCAGTTAAATTGATATGGTATCGGTATTCACCACATATTCTGTAATATACGTTAAGCGCTTGATGGGTTTTATTTATTACGCGTGGGTATCGTCCGTCTGTCTATGTAAGTGGTTCCCAATTTTCTGCCTCATGCCCACCAAATGCCATTCTGCCCTTTCCAGGATTGTTCAACTCGAAAAATGCATATAACAACAGTTTGAATCTACCAATCTGTCATCCCAATTCTTCCTTGGTATACGTAATGCTTGTACCTATTTAGCAATCACAAGCAACATTTTCTAGCAATTGTCTTGCACTTTTGATGAAACAACAAGTCTACCAGAACGACAAAGATTCACCAGGAATGCGTTTAACCAGACATTCAATAAAGCTGAACACCATGGAATGTCAACCCTAACTACCAAGCAAGCAGGGCCAACCAGATAAAAAAAAACTTTCAGATTGGACAAAAGGCAATTTGTAATCCTTAGATATAAATGTATTTTGCAGAACTTGACCACAAAATAAAAAAGAGTTTTCAAGAATCTCGCTTCCATCATCAAGAATAAAATCATGTGTCAATCATCAAGTATGTTTCCAATGATGTAGAGGTTATGTGATCCTTCCTCAAAAAAGCCAACGTACCTAATGTCTGCCGCGGTATCCACTTGAATCGAAGCCTCGCCCACGCATCCCCATACCTCGAAAACCACCACGGCCACGTCCACGCACCTATATTAACGAAAGAGAAAGAGTGTTATTCCGTGATTCAAATTGGACATTTGAATAAGCAGAGAAAAGTATTTTCTCACCTGTGCCTTGAGAATAGCTGCTTTTCCTCTTCCTGCATTCGCTCCTCTCTGTTGTTTCAACATGGGTGCGTTTTTCAACATATCAGGCAAAATCATGAATCTTACTTGACTTCCACGAATATATATATTCTGGAGGGAGGCTGTCCTTCCATCTCGGTAGGTGACTGTAACATCCTGCATCTGTTTTAATAAAAAAAAAACATATTATAACTTAGCAACACCTCATATTTTGCTCTCATAGATTATACATGACATTTTCAGATGTTCATATTTGAACTTTTCGGCTAAGTTCAGGATACACAATCTGTATTTTCCTTAACATTATAAGATGTATCTGTCTATACACATGTGTTGTAGTATACATTATTTGCCCTGAACCACAAAAACTTGAGATTAATTTCAATGTCTGTAGGAAAATGTGGCATGAAGAAAAGTTATTTGATTGTTTGCTAGGCCCACACGCAAAATTTTTCAGGCCCGGAACGCACCATAACATGTACATTCCATGTAAAACTCATGCCAAAGGTACTCCTGGGCAATTCTACTTTCCTACTGTCAAAAAATTCATTGCTACTGAAGTCTAACGAATTAACGCTAAAGCAACAAATTTTTACTAAGTACAGTTCTCCACGCTGATGAGGAAACTAACTTCAGACTCTATTTTGTTTTGCGCTAGTCATGAAAGAGTGATTTTATAAACTGATTAGTTAGAATTTAGCGAGGTTGGGGAGCGCAGCAACTTCTGATTCAATCTTGTCTTCAACACGATCATTCAGAAGGTGTTTCCTCGTTGCCACAAGTGTTTAGCTAATCAAGTGTCCCTCAAGGTACACAGAAATAAGTTATGAGTAAAAACGAACCCACATACAACAATATAACACATATTAAACAACAATACAATTAAATAAAAAGGTCTGATTATTGAAAACAAAAAAAACAAACCTGACTATTCATATTGTCTTCAGCTTCGATCAGTTTTCCTCTGTACACTTCACCCGTAGCAGTTTCACAAGTGATAATGTGGCCCTCGGCCTCATGAAGCACTTTGATAGGAATTCCGATAGACATGATAACGATGCCAAACTAGTATATCTGGCCGAATTAAAATTAAGGAAATACTAACTAAGCAGTCCTTGCCTGAAAATTTACAAATGGCGCTTTCGAGCAGCGTTTGTCCTACGAATCCCCCACGTGTTGAAATTCTCGCTTGCGTCTAGCTAGATGGCGTTAAAGTGCATGAAACATGGACATACAGCAGTTAAAGGCCGCGGATTTTTATGAAATCTTCTGAAATAAACACGACTCTCAGATGATAAGTGTTGCTAATTATGTACCAAAACATAAAAAGATGTCCCAATCTAAAACCACAGGTATTATACTTATTGCAAAAACAGATACCGACTATTTGCAAGTCACCATGATAATACGTAACAAAATGAGAACAAATTCGGTTTAAAAGAGCAATATTAGATTTCTCGTCCAACCGTCCGCCAGTGAAGCTGAGTGTGAAAATATTATTGCAACTGCTCAAGACATGGGATTAGATACAGCTGGAATATGGTATGTCTATATAATTTCTTCAATTAATCTACTTTGTGGTATATGCATTTTATTAAAATTATTATTGTTGACTAGACAGAAATGAAGAGTAGAAAAAATCAGTTAAAAAGAGCATTAACTATTCTATACGCTCTGACCCCAACGAATGGGAGGACTTTGTAATTTATTTTCAGTAATAGAATTATATTTCTATATTATATTTTCTATATAGTTTCCATTTAGGATACAGTGAAAAGGATATTGATCGTGCTTTACAAATCAGTCGTCGCTTATTTGACTTTGCTACCAAGCTAGGTGTGCATTTTGACACACTCAACATTGGCGGATCCTTCCCTGGCGTTTTCAGTGGAGCAGAGTCTTTTGAAAAGGTTTTTTTACCTCTGTTTTGCGATATAAAATTTCTTACTACTACTAAAACCCTTTCTTATATAGAACGTTGCATCGATTGTGAATGGAAAAATCGAAGAATATTTCCCGCTTGAGTGCTTCAAGAAGTTGAAAATAATTGCAGAGCCAGGAACATACTACGCAATTTCTGCCTTTACAATAGCTGTAACTGTAGTAGAAAAAAAAAGGTTGCTAAATCTGACAGAGGTATTGAATCATCTAACACTGCTCACTACTGTAAGGCTACAGCTGATTCACTTTATGTTCAGTACTAGCTAGCGATCTTTCTTTGTGTATTAAGAAACAGCAAATACGTTGCCTGCACCTACTTTCATGTACTATTTAAATGATGGTGCTTGTGGTGCCTTCTCTCGAATACTAACAGGGCTTCCTAAAGATCTCGAACTCTCACTTTTGAAGGTACAATATAAGTGCTATATATATTGTTTCAAATAATTAGTAATTATATAATATTTTCATCCATATTCGATGCTTTACTATATTCCAGGAGGATAGTTCCGAATTATTTCTATCACGAATATGGGGACCGGTTGGAGTAGAGCACGATATAATAGAAGCCAATGTAATGTTGCCAGAGCTAAACAATGGTGGCTGGCTAACGTGGAAAAGTAAGTTATCGTACTTCACGCACGACAGGGCGCACCCTGCAAATAAAAAAGGCATTTCAACAACATAAAGCGAACCAAATTTTTTGTAATAACGTAATATAAGGCGCATATATATATTTCTTAAATATTTCACACAACTATGAAATGAGACGAAAACGCTATTCAACGTTTACAGATAATAATTGTGCATGCTTACACTTATCATGTCGCTTACATCTCCGATTTAACAAGAGCTTTGATAACTCACCTACGACAATATCCAATATGAATTGAATGCTGTATTAGGGAGTGCAGTGTTTGTGCACACTTGTGTCATCGGGTGAAGAAGAAGGGAGGGCAATCATCGCCCGAATTTTAATTTACGTCGGTTAGAAATTAAGACAAAAAATCAAAAAGGATAACCTTAAAGTTCGTAACCAATATAAACTGGCCTTTGTTATTTTCTTACGGGAATAGACATGGGAGCATACACATTTGGATTTGGTGGGACCTTCTGCGGATACCGAACAACTGCTTTCTATAATGTGATGTCCAAACGTGATCTGTAAGTAGTTCAAGCGATTATTTGCATTGAATGGATAAAATTGAAAACATGTCTTTATTTGTGTATTAACAATTTTCTTTTAATGTGTGCTTTTCTCATCCAGGAATCTCCTGGAAGAATTGGCTGGGAAGAAAGTGTTTACTGATTTGAAATATCATTGACACAACCTGAATGTGTTTGTGATTACTTATATATTATACCAAAATCAAATATATTATCAAGAATCGTTTCTCTATATCATTACTATATACGGTATTTTTTTCTTCTTCTGTCAAGCAATAACCTCGGGTGTTCGAATGATGCTATTTTTGAAGTTTTAATAGATTGATTTGAGTTGGCAAATTTCAAGAATATTCCTCTGAGGTTTTTGCTATTATACTGTGGTAATCACGATGGGGGATATTTGCATTCGCCAGTCTATTTCCAATTTTTATTTTACTATCACCAATGTTTCTTGAAGATTCTGTCCAATACCGTTCACAAGTTAAATTAGTGGCGTGAAATAGCGCCTATGACAAGCATTGAAATTACGCCCTTGCCCAAAAGTCTTACATTCATCATTTAGATGAATCTACCATAATATCAACTGAAAAATATATTTTCTTGTACTTACTGATCTTAACTGATCCGAGTACTTCTTATTCGTTATAATCAGCATGACATATCATGCATCTGATGAAAATTCAATTTTCGCAATCCTAGTTCTGATTACTAAGTAGTGTCTCTCTTGAAGTGGCGCCCGGGACACTCGTCTTACCTACCTCACTTCCAATTTAGTATTGCTGATTTTATTGAAATGAATGAATATCGGGACATATAAAATAAATTAAAACTCTAACCAAGGTTGAGTTGATTGATAATAGAGATGTATTGCGCTGGCAAAATTTAAAAAAATATTCGTATTTCACAGATTGTTAAAAAAAGGCAAAATAAAAAATAGGTGTACTTATATAAATCAATCAGAAACAACCCGTATATTATGTTTTTTATAGGCTTTCCATAGGCAGCCGCCGACTTTTCTGGTCGAGTAAGTGCTGAACATACTTCAAATGTTGTTTAACTTGAGTAATACCTTCCACGTTATCTGTAAATATCTCTACACTCTGAAACACAACTACTGTCCTCTCCAGCAATGAGCAAGAATACTTATACTCTTTCATGCCATGCATTGCAGCCGCCATTGCGAAGAAGACATAGCCTAATTCAGCGGATTGTTTAGTATCTTCACCAAGTGTTTCTCGTAACAGAACAATTACGCTGTTGCAGATATCGAACATTTTTTTAAAGTCGCCTAGACTCCCGTGGTTCAGAGCTATCATAACTGAACACCAGGCAATTTTTCTTACAGTCAGACCTTTGTTATTTCCCATACAGCATTTCAGTACGCGCAAGCTTCCTACGATATCCTCCAATGCTGAAAGTGAATGAGGCACAGACCAATTGTTCCCGGAGTGCAGATTTTCGATGATGCTGATGGCAGCGTCGTTCGCAAGATCGAAGACTTCGGTAATATTCCTTACTACATGTTCGAAACGGTCTATTTTGTCATCTGTTTTCTCATTGTTGATATACTCGGCGACATACCATGAACTTGTGAATTTGTAAGTTAAAATTGCTCGAAATGCGTGACCAGCAATCTTGTATTCATTTGCGAGTTCTTGTAATGTATGAAGAATTTTCTGACCGCTTTTCCATAATTTCTGATTCAACTTCTCTGTTGTGAACATATATTGCAGAAGTCTATTCTTCGATATCGACTGCTCAAGGATTAGAATCATCATCTGGAAGTCACTTAGAGGATTTTCCTCTTCATCTTTTGGTACCTCTTCTGAATTAATGATCAGAGAGCATGAGCATACTGGAGCATTGGAACATTGGGAACCTCTTATAGCCAATAGCGTTTACCCTCCCTTCCACCCCAACCTCAGAATCACGGATCTTAATCCACCCCTAGTTCTTAAAATCAATCCATCAATGCCTAAATAGAGCTGTTTTTTTATTCTATTAATTATTTATGTCAAACACGATTCGCCCTTGGAGCTTGCTAACTTAAAATTCAGACTAACTTTGCAATGCAAACACATTCTCAAGTTAACCCCGTACACCAACCAAGCTTACAGCAAAATTTTCGATTCTCATTACTGGATCTTTCGACAAGTTGTGTAATAAATATCACGGATTAAGCTTTTAAGCATTAGCTGATCAATGAAGCCTAATTCATATTTTTAAACCTACTATCGATATTTGATGGAAAAAATACCTGCAATATGTTTACACTCATCTGAATCAGTATCCATATCTATATTTTTGTATGACCGATTTACTACGAACTTCTGCAGTTCCTGCGTTGAATTGAGATTATATAAAGTGACATAAACATTATGACACTGCTTAGTATTGACTATCTAGAAGTATGACTATCTCCATACAGTGGGTTCACACAGGTTATACTCTAGATCAATCTTTGTAATGACTGACAGATGGAGTGGTGACTAAATTTGGCCGAACATATGTGTATGACTACAGTAATCTGTGTTTCTACACTGCACTGCACTGGCCATTGATTAAATCCTTCGTCCAAATGTGATTATTCATAAGATTCCTACACATTTACGTAACCCTTTGAACTTTTGTAACTTGGATTATAACCAGAGAAACAAAAAAGTCGATTTTCTCAAACAGTTATACCCAGCAGCACTACGCCATTTATTGGTTCTGGAAGCCGAAACGTAAGCTGATTTTTGACGTAAACCGGTGCTAATATTGCCTCGTGAATTAACAATTAGCAACACACGGAAGAATATAATTTTCGGTAAGTTAGGAAAGTAAGGAATTTAAGAAATATTTTATTCATTACGCAAGCACTATTATTCTTATGATTCCATAGCTAAAACAGACACAGTCAAGGAATTACCCACAAAATAGCTGCAGAAGACAAAACAAGCACACGATTGCAAGCAAATGCAGAAATACATATAACGAATCTGACGTAGACGTAGAATCTGTGACGCGAGGTATTTCTGTATTGTTTCATATCATGCACTTGACTAGTACAACTAGTCCAATAACTAACTGTGTGTAATTCGTTTGATGCGATGTATGTGTTCACGTAGTGTATATGTAAATACTAAATATAATAGTTTAATTGATGTGCAGTTGTTGCAGGGAGAAGGGCGGTCCATATCATTTTCGCCAGGAGGGGTAAAATGAGAGAGTACCAATTCCAGTCTCATCTCATCGCTGTTAAACAACCAATAAGATCTCTGGACTGGTTCTCATATGCTATACATTGAATAGTGAGTAATAAATTTACAGATGCTGGCTGGTAATCTGCTGGTAGAACATGGTCTCATGCTTCTTTTCAAACATTGCGTGTTTCAGCATTTATTAAGAAAAGTCGCCGTCTTCCTCTCAGGAAAGGGAAAGACGGACGTCATTTAGAGTGACTCATTTGCCTTCCCAAGTTGCGAGTGCAGAAATTCTATGGTGCGCAATACAAAACTTGCTCATATAATCTCATAAACTGACCTACGAGACCAATTTGAAGTGTTACATAGAGTTCATGTGTTGAGGAAGTTGATGATGAAGAAAAATGAATATGATCATATAAGAGCAAGTTTGATATTTCCATTCAATTCATTAGTCAACGCTTTCGTGTCTTTTTTGCCTCCTACCTCATTGTCACGTACATCATCAGTCTCTGCAATTCCATTTCTAGGGCTCTCAATACTGGTCTCAAGAGGTTTGTACATGTACCAAGATAAAAGGAAGAACACGACCGATAGAACTTTGCCAACCAATGCTGAAATATTGAAGAAATTTACATTATCATTTCGAACATAACTAAACAGATTTTTATGTTAACAATTTTTTTTACCAATTCCAAACATATTCAAACTCATGCTTTCATTGTCATATATCCTGCATGACCCCCTTCCTCCATTGCAGGTCTTTTTCTGCCACAATAAACACGTTGTGTCCAATATCGCACCGCATAAAATGGGCGCCGGGACACAGCCCAGACCGCGCAAAAACAACCATTGTACTCCAATCGCAAAAGGCCTTTGTGAATTCGGAACGCACCTTCGGAGATAAGTGAAACATTGCGATTGGTAACGGAGTAGCATAGGTTGTTATACTCGAAATTCAACTTTTTAAATACCTGAATGTAGCAACCATAGCCGGAGCAGTCGACATAAAGTTGAACATTATGAGCAGAAACAAAATGAGGAGAAATGGAGCAATCAAGTCGCAGGAATGTTCGCACACACCAGGAAAGGCAGTTCCGTTCCCATGATGTACACAACTGCATCCAGTGAAGTACTGTATCATTGAAAATACAATACTATTACTACTTTTTATTTAATTATCTATCTGCTGTTTTGAGTGACTGACAACCAAAGAAAAATTAAACTAATAAACCAATATATAGCTGACAAATCATCATTAAGCCGGGCTGATGAAAGTTCGAAGGAAAACAAGAATGTGGAGTCGATTGGCTCGCGGTTTGAAACTTTCGGATTGTTATTTCTATGTTAATTTATTTTTTCTAGTTTTTATGGTCTGCCCAGCCATCTCTTTGGACAAACAAACACACACACACACACACACACACATGAATGCCCATTAATTTATAGGAGGATAATATTCTAATATCATCGATTTCTTATTTTATACATTGACTAACCTTTTTTCCACCTGTAGTCCAATTTTTCATTGAGCAACCAGCTTGACATGCGGAAAAGTAGACTTTCCTGTCATCACCGCATACAGGCATGAAGATCTCCTCTTGACATTTGCAGTCAATATTGCACGACGACATTAAGTTTGAAGGAACAGATACGGTCTCGGAATCGCTTTAAAGTAAGGGTTTTGAATCACCCACTGGGCTAAACCATTCATTTACATAACAGCACTTCATGTTTTTAGTTAGCTCTCACCTGTACGGAGTAGTTACACCAGCTATGTTATAACCACAATGCATTAGGAATGCCGGCGACAAACAGATAACAGCTAGACAACATCCAGCGCAAAATTTTAGCAAAGCAGACGTTCCCATATTGAATCTTCGAACTATAAAGCCTGCAAAAAGATTACCTACGATACCCCCTGGTACACTCACTGCACCTAAAAAGGACACAAAATTAAAGTTATGTTTGCGAATCCTGTATTTTATATGTGGTATTCTATATTTTAAGTGAATTATTACGGATCTTATTTTAAATTTTAATTATATAGCATTCTATTACATAATTATATATCATCCCGTCTACTGAGATCCGGGAAATCCAGGTCCAGATTCACACCGGCTCCTGCCCGCTTCATAAAATTCTGATTTTCGTTTATTAAGTTTTTTTTTAGTCAGGTGTTATTAATAACGAATAATGAAGTGATGTGTTACAGGCAATTTGGTTTGGCTCACGGGCATGCTCGCCCATTATTGTACTTGACGTTTAATTCTACATCCTAGAATATACTCCGACTGGAACACCAGGAAAAGCAAATTAGTATGATTCGTATTCAGGTGAGTATCCTGGCCACAGAATCCTTGTGGCTTATGTGTTAGCTTCCCCTCGTTGGGATTTAAGAAAATTTCGAAAATCACCAGTATGAATATCAGTTAGTATGCACAAAAAACTACACTGTAGGGATACAAAGTATACGACCATATCTTACCTGTAATAAACGCTGCATTTCCCGCTGATCTATTGAATTCATTCTGGATAAACTTGGGCAGAAATGTCGCAACTCCATAGGATACGAGACCCTCCGAGCAACAAGCCAACGTGGTCAGTATGAACGTCGGATTTTTCAGTAAGACAAGGAAGGCAGTTGGAAAATCCTTCCATGATTTTCCAAATCCTAATTGCTCTGTTATTTCAGCGCTCGATTTTAAATGTACTTCTGAAACTCTCGAAGCTCGATTTTTCGCTGTGCCTGATAAACAAGAACTAGTGTGATGAGGTTGAATATCAATTGTCTGGTATCGTTTAATTCAGACCTAAGCTGGGCTGGGTAATTGTAATTTGTAGCTGGATAATTATTCTTCGGTATTTTGGACAAATTAGGTGGTGTTATCGAGGTTTCTATATAAACCTCTGTATATCGGTAATCAACATGTATCAAATCAAATTTTACCTGGCAACTTTTTTGGAAATCCAAATAATAGACCAGAAACAAGAGTCACAGACATCGCAGCAGTGATAAGGCCACCGACCCACCAAGCTCCAATCCATCTCGGGTCATCTGGTGTCAATTCTAAACTGATCAAGAATTATCTGATTGCAGTTTTGTTTTTCGATTCATATCAGGTTTACCAGAATAAAAGTGAATATTAACCTTTCTGTATCTACACTATCGAAATCCACATATTTTTTCATTAGGCATATTTTTTCATTAGGAATCCTCCACCGATGTATCCTGTCGCAGCTGCGAGTATTGTCACGCTGTTTGCTATACCTAAAATGATTTACTAGTAATATCGTATTCATATTTGAATTTTACTAATTTTTGAGACATTTTGAGGCATTGTTGACCAGTTGACTTATCAGTTGACATTTCAAATAGCCTGATTCCAATCATAGGCTCAAGATTTAGTCAGAATTCCTTTGTTATATTCTTTTGTTTTGGATTGAAAAAATTCCCTTCCAGAAAACATAATCATTGAGGGCACTGCCTTGATACTAAGGGGAAACTTTCATACAGGGAAAGGTTATAGTTACACAGCAATGGTTTTTCAAACGTTGCTGAAGTGATCTTGCTGGCTGACAGTTTATATATCTAACTAAAACAGAAATGAATTAACAAAATTATTAAAATTTATTTACCTAAGTAGACGGATAGTTGCTCTTTTGCTACACTACCTTCCAAGAAGGCAAAACCAAGAGTATATGCAGGCGTAGATCCGACGCCAAGCGTTAATTGGCTGAGTATCAAAATATAGAAATACTTATGAAGATTTTCTTGTACTTCTTTGTTTCCACAATTGTCTGTTCTGTTGGAATCACATTTATCTGCCAAACGTTGAAAAGCATCAAATTATTGGTTTTACTGCGCTGAGATGGAGAGATAGTTTGGAGGTGATTAAACAGAATGAGAAAATCCACAAATATCACCATATAAATATCCATATCGGGTCCATATTTCTTATCAAGTATTAAGATGGTTATTGTCAGGTAGTCATATGGTTAAAACTACAATATATTTTCATTTTTGCTTATGCTTAATATTACTTGAAACTTAAAACAGCCATTTCAGTGAATCATGAAATACTGGGTACAGTAATGGTATCTACCTCGAAAAGATTGGTGTAGTTCTAAATATGTTTATAGTATATCGTGCACTCACCGAATTCATCTTTATAGACGTATGTATCTGTTGCATAATGAGGGACAGTGAAGATAATCGCTCCAACACAGAGTATCAGGCTTCCTATCGCAATTAATCGAGGTTTGTTGGCATGCGTTCCATAATAGGTTACAAATAGGCAAAGGCAACAGAATGCGATATCATAACTGCAGCTGATTATCCCTGCCTCAAAACTCGATAGTTCAAATCGACGCTCCAAACTTGTGATACTGATATCGACAATTCCATTTACTAAGAATCCTAGATCAAAAAAAGGTGTGGATTAAATTATCAATTAATGTATTTTACCAATCCAAAATTCATCTAATCCCGTATCTAGATAAACCCCCCGAGCAAACGTTACAGGTATAAGATATTTACTCCACGAATATAATCAAGAATATTTCTTTGTTGCTAACCTCTACCACCGTTTTATAATGGTTAATCTGTTAATCATACAATTATATACTTTCTATACCGTCCTATACTTAAACACCCAATCATGCTAGCACGAGTGCAAAGCTCTTGACAAAATCTACATCTAAACTTAGTAAATCTACGGAGAAAATGCTCTTTGCCCCTGTACGGTACAAACTGGAATAATAATAATAGAAAACTTACCTTGACAAAGTGAAAACAGCGACAATGCGACAAGAAATCCTTTTGGATTATTAATTCTTTGTAGCCAGTTGGGAGTGAAGCCGAGCCATCCATACCTTCCTTCTTCAATATAGCAGTCTTTTGTTGCCTTAGTGTCGTTGTGTAGTTGTATTTCTTCCTCGTTTGTTTTCTTATGGCCATCACCACAGTTTTCGTTGACCATAATTACACGGCTATAATATGTAATGTGCTGTAAAGTGCAATATCATAAAGTTTTGTTATCTGCATGCAATACGGATACTATTGCTTGCTTTATCTGCTGCATCTTGTTAGCATCTCTAGATAGCAATAATATGATAGAAGACAAATACGGTATAACAGATAGAGCCGCCAGAAGCAACTTACTGCAGACAGTGGTGTAGTGCGAGCAACACAGAGCAGATCATTGTTCTGTTCTGACACGTATGTGCGCACAAACAGACTATAATTATTACAAACGCTGCTACCCTATACTAATCTACTCACACAACTGAAATAAAATCTCATTTAGCCAAAATAAGCTTCGAGCGAGGCCCCCCGTTGATATATACTAATAAGAAACTAGAACCTTTCCCTGGCAATTCAAGGTAATCACGATATTTCGAAATTTTGCTATATCGTGAATCCTGAAATCCCTATCGAGCGACTGACAACATTCTAATGGAACGCAATAAGCGCCAGCGGCAATCCGAACGCCGTGTGCTATATCTTAAAAAAGAACCATGATAACCTATATAATTGAAAAAGAACATAGATAGTCATTAGTGTTTGGTTAGTCAAAGACATGTATTTCAATTCCATATTCAACAATAATCAAATATCACTTCATGCATGTCTCTTCACATCAAGAGACTGTTCTTTTACTCTCTCCCCTTCCGAATGTTTCACCAATTTATCTGAGGTATATCTTCAACAGAAAAGTTTGCATATATCAAGATTCTTATTTTGGCCATTGGGGAGAAATCAGAGCAATTCTTAGTCGGATTTCATTTCTTCTGGACGTATCCTTTGTTAATGCGTTTTTCTGGAATGCGTCTGGACCTTCGTGAAAAATTCGGTGAACAGGCGTACAAGGTTTCGCACTCATTATATAGAAAATAGTGCACAAATTAGATCGAAACGGAAATATTATTCATAGTAATTTTGTAATTAATGATTACCAAAGACAACAATGTTAAATTTGCTTCATATGATATTATTAAAATACATATATAATTGAAAGATTACGAGAAAATAAATAAATGCATAGAAATCTGATGACAAACAGGTTTAAAACAAACGGCGACTACAGTGCTGTAACAGGATTGTCCTCGGATTCAAATGCCTCGTTGTGAACTCCGTTTGAGAGCCAGTATGGTGTCTTGTTAGTTTCAAATTCGACTTTATTTACTTTTTCCCCTGTTTTATGACCATCAGCAAAAAAAGTGTCGTTGTCCTGCTTGTCCGTTCTTAATGGTTTGTAGAAATAGCAGGCGGAACCGAAAAATATGGTTGATATTGCTTTGCATACTAAACCTGTGAGAGATTTAGGCTTGAAAAACTTGTAACTGGTGGAAAAACATATTCAAGGTGAAAAACGTCCAAAAGATTTCATTTTAAGTGGAATGAGTGTTTTCCTCTACAATACTCTACCTTGTCATAGAGTGACCTTGAAATTCGAATTAGATTTGTGCGGGTTTTGATGTAGTACGATTAATTACTTTGCAATTAATTTGGCAAAATATCACTGTTCACTCACCAATACCAAGCATGCTGAATCCCATTTTATCGTTGTCATATATCCAACAAGATCCTCTACCTCCGTCGCAAGCCTTCTGTTGCCATAGCATGCATGTCGTGTCAATTACAGCACCGAATAAAATAGGACCAGGAATACTTCCAAGTGCGCGCATAAAAAGCCATTGTACTCCAATGGCGAATGATCTTTGGGAATCCGGTACACATCTGAAAAATACATCAGGATATGACATGAGATTTCGAGGAAGTGTCAAATATAGCATAACTGCTCACCTAAATGTGACGACTAGAGCTGGAGCTGTAGACATGAAACATATCATCACAACTACGAAGAAGACTACCAGGAATGGAGCAATCAATGTGCAAGATTCATCGCACAAACCTGTCACAGCTGTCCTGTTTCCTGAACTCACGCATGAGCATCCAGTGAAGAACTGATAATGCAAAATGTAGATATACTATTACGTTATATAATTATATAATAATATAAAAATGACTATCATCCATATGCCACATTTCTATATAAGTATCAAGGTAACGGTTATAATTCTACCACAGCATCGGACAGCGGACTTGGTGGTTGAGGGTAATAAAATCACTTTCTTTCTTTCTCATTTACAGGATGGAATATGCACCAAAGAAAGGAGGTTATTATAACCTCATTCATAGTAAACAATCTCGCATAAAATGATTATTCTATTGGATTACTAACTTCCTCTCCACTGACAGTTGTATTTGACAACGTGCAACCAGCTTGACATGCAGAAAAATATCCTATTCCGTCTTCTCCACATACAGGCATGTAATATTCCTCTTGGCATGCGCATTCACTATTACAGAATGAAGTTAGATTTACTGGATCTGGAACGTCGCTAGAATTCCTGTAACAAATACATAAAAGTTTGTTCATATTAATCTATGACAGTGATATATCAGTGACATGGTAGGCAGGTAGCACATGTCCCAGGCACAACATGGAGTAAGCGCCATTGAAATTGATAGTTATAGATTATAGTAAAGTTGTGCTCAAAAGATGGGTGTCAAACGTTTGGACTGGGGCGCAATTTTAATACTTGTCATATGCATTCATTATGATATATTTGGTATACTAGTGCACTAGTACCAAGCACTAAATTGCTATCTTGAGTATATCAGTAGAATAGGAATGAAGTTACATACCAATATGCAACATTGACGCCAGCAACCACTGAATTGTCGCAATGAAGTAACAAAATCGGTGACATAATGATCACAATTACGCAACATGATACGCAGTACTTGAGTATTGTAGTAGTGCTCATGTTGAATCTCTTAACAAGATAACCAGCTAGAATATGCCCGACAATTCCTCCTGGAACACTGATGACACCTATAAAATTGAGAGGATCCATGATACTATCATTAGAGATTCTATGGAATAAACGAATAAACACAATCCGTTATGGAAGAGGATGATTTTGTCAGTAGAATGGAGAAAGATTTGAAGTAGATCTTGTACTAGTGCGCAATGTGTTTAGATATCGACGCCGCTTATTATTATCGAAGGTATAATGGTATTGTTATTGATATAAATAGTACTCAAACGCATCTATATCATGTTCATATCTTGAGGCACCATGATTATTGAAACTATTATGAAATTCAATAGTACCTGCAAATAAAGCTGCACTCCCCGCTGTTTGATTGAATTCATTTTCTATAAACTTCGGTAAAAACGTTGCAAATCCGCTTATAACCACTGTTTCTGAGCAACCACCCAGGGTCGTTAGCATGAACGTGGGATTTTTGATCATTGAATAGAAGGCGATAGGTAAATCTTTCCAAGATTTTCCGAATCCTTTTTGCTCCGTAATTTCGGCTCCAGAATTTGCGTGGACTTCCGACACTCGCAACGCTCTGTTCCTGGCGGTACCTAAACAAAATTCCAGTATACAATCCAGTGCAGAACAGTATACAATAACCCATGAATATCTAAACTTGTATTATGGTGAATACCTGGAAGTTGCTTCGGGAATCCCGCCATTGGTCCAGTAACCAAAACGAATGCCATTGCTGCAGCGAGGAGCATACCAACCCACCACGCACCAACCCATCTTGGATCGTCTGGAGTTATCTCTATACTGGTATCAAATATAACAAATAACGGCCGGCCGAGATTATGTTAAATAAAACAATACCCAACTTGACACAAATGGTGTGTTCCTAAAAACAAAGCGTTCAACGAATCAGCGTTAGACGGGGTCTTTATAACATCATAAGGTAAGTTTCTTAAGGTTCCAGTCTAGGTTTCTTGGTGAAATGAGCATATACTTTCTTCCCAACATAATGGATTAATGAACTATGAAAATGTGTGTGGAAAAGCACATGCATTACTCATAAATTACTGAGGATGAATAAATAAACATATAAAATGAGTCAAAACTCTGTTCGGTTCTCTTGCTTGATATTGACATTGAGTTAATATTTCCCGATCGCTGATCGCTCCAGGACTGGAGTTGTCGACAAACGTTACTGCGATACATCACAAAGCGGGCAGCTTTGAGTGGTTTGAATGTACTATTACAATATATTAAGTGATACTCACGTGTTCATATCCACTGTATCAAAATCAACATAAATTGATAACAAATATCCACCGATAATGTATCCTAGTACCGGTCCGAATATGGAAAGTGCGTTAGCAAGCCCTAGAAATTTATTACATGTTAATTGACACCAAGAGTGACATGTGCAGTCAAATTCATAGTTATGTATTTTTACCCAAGTACATAGAAGCTTGCTCTTTCGAAACACTATCTTCAATGAATGCATATCCAAGGGTGTACATCGGTGTTGAACCAACACCATGGAGAAATTGTCCGAGAATAAGAACGTACAAATATGCATGCAGATTCTCAGGATCGGTATTATCACAATCTG
>QRAM01000180.1:151273-174511 GCA_013436055.1 Halocynthia roretzi | reverse complement strand
GTTATTCACACCTGTATACGCTGCTTTTGCGTCACATTAACGATTTATTTGGATGAAAATATAATTCAATATGATATTTTAATATATCAGCACACGGCAGCAAGCACTGGAAATTTTGAAAGTGGTTCCGTTCAGATTCAGGCGAATTCAATTTGTTCCGAGTCAGGTCCGGTTATTCAATATTTTAATGTGTTCCAGGTACTGGTTTAAAGCAGTTCGCATGTTGTGACGTCACCGATATAGATTTCATTCGTAACTTCAATGGTCATATAATTTCCTGTTTCAAGCATAGTTCTACCTGCAGCAACTCGGTAATATGTTTCTTGAATGAGCTGGCGAAACTATGGGTGGAATATAGGGCAGTGGTCCCCAATTTTTCAAAGCGACCCCAATTTTCGAAAAAAATCGAAATCAGAGTACTCACGACCCCAACATGTGCAGATAGTTTACAGAGAAAAATGTTTATTAACGAACTACTTAATTACTTAATTTCCTGACAGCAAAATCAACTAGTATTCCATTGATTTTGCCATGTTTTGCTGACAGGGTTGTTACTACATGCTAAAAAGACGTTTATATGAAAACGTTACCCCAAAAAAAAAAACTGTTTCACAAATGTCACGCATCAAAACTGTTTCATAAAAATGCAGCAGTCATATTTCTCTTGTTCATGAAACACGCTGCCATACTTATACAACTGGTTCGACTGGTGATTGAGGCCTTATCGGGGAAACGGATATGGTTCTGTCGCGGTTCGAACCCACACCCTCTCGGTTGTGAGACGCGCTAGCTATCGCTGAGCCACTGGGGATGTAGGGGGCAGAAATCTTAAGTGGGAAACTCTAACACCCTCTAGCGACCAAAATAAGAATCTGATCCACTACAGATATGGTCATCATTTTCTGTTATATTTCTTTGCTTTACTCGACTAACTATAAAGTTCTATTGGTCAATGTTCACGTAATACAGACACGAACAATCCGAGCTTTTCACCGTTAAGGCAAGTCATACAGGAAGCTATTTATTCAGCTTGGACTTAAAAAAAAATTTCACGGATATTCATCCAGTGAATAGCAATATATGTAAATCGGCAACTGATACTCATACTATTCATACCCATGATAAGAGGAAATATTTTCGTTGGGCAATATGTAGTATGCAGAATACAGCCCTCAGAATGTATATTTTGCTCATGACTGGGCGTTTCTAATTGTATTTTGAGGCTAGCCAGCTGAAGAATATCATAATATACTAAATAAAAAGTAACTTATTAAATCGAAATAGTTCTAGATGAATACACTACTCTACCATCAGTGGCAACATTCGTATAAGTTTTTTCATCAACGTTATGTATGATATATCTATGAGGTAATCATAGTATAAGTACAGTCGACACCGCTTAATACATCCATCTCGGGCCAGGCGATTTTGGATGTAATAAGCGGTGGTTGCATTAACCGATGTCTACATATCAGTGTAGTTGTGTTACATTATCTTCTAGGCCAGTACAATCCTTACGGTACGATCCTTATCAAATTTAGCCAAAGTCTAAGACTGTTCAAGCCCAGTCTGTTTGATTGTTCATAATAGTCTTGGGTAGACTCAATAGCCTTATTAATTGAATTTCTGTTTTGATATCGCATGTGCGTTGCCTGCGAAATTAAGCAGTATGTCCGGTGTAATCTTAAGTTTGCTTGATAGACTTGTCAGTCATATTTGTTCTTTGCTCTCATCATAATAAAGCTCGTGCAGTTCTAGCTGTAAGACACTCAACGTAGGTACCCAGGACAGTCAAGCTTCAATCATTTCGCAACATCAACTCGCAGTCCCTACAGCTATTGTTCCGTGACAGTAAAGCCAGTATTTTCGTTCATTATAGGCCATTATTTGTATACAGTAAAAAACGATTTGCCTTCATTGGGAATCCAAAGTGGACATATTAAGCGGTGGCTGGATTTATTAAGCAGGTTTTTTATAATGGGGAATGAATAGGAAAATTCTATTCCAAGCAATTTGGATGCATTAAGCGGTTGGTTGTATTAACCGGTGGCGACTGTACTAGTAATTTGCAGATTTTTCTTAAAATATTTTCTGTTGTTTGGGAAGAATCACATTGTCTGTGAGAGTAAAATTGCAGATAAACTGCAGCAATATCACAGATATGCATTATTAGGATTAGGGTCATTTTACTGCGAAATCTCGAAATCTAATTGTTTCTAATATTTCTTGCAGAATCTTCAACTCGGAATTGTTGTAGAAATACCGAATTTGGAATAACATTTTGGACATCGATTAAACTTTTGCCTAGTATAGATATCCGAAAATCTGTTAGCAAACTTTTTTTAAATTCTGATTAGATAGAACGAAAGCCAAACCACCCTCCAGGTAGCGGTTGATACAGATGGTGAATATTTGGCATTTTGAAAATAAGCTTCAAACTTACAATGAATTCGATTCGCTACAATGACATACAGACCGCGATGATAAACAGTAATAGAGTTAACGGCACGAAATATAAATACTATGCAACCATTGAACATCTTGATTTCGTGGACGCGCTGGTTTATTGTAGCACGTACTACTCGTTTCTGGCTACTATTGAGAATGAAGAGAGTTGGATGCGTGTTAGCACATGTTTTAAATCAATGCAACCTACCTGCTGGTGGATAGGGCTTAAAAAGCACATGGAAAAATGGCGTTGGTTGGATGGAAGTGACTATAACTTAACGGAACAAATCCTCATGGATGAAGATGATCTGAATTGTGGATGCGTGATGACGGGCGATCACCCTCCGTATATAACTGCGACGCACTGCGGAGAGACGCACTTCAGCTTCATTTGTCAGTCTCATTACGGTGACCAAAGGAATGATAACGTTACAACGGTTACAACGATGGCAGGCAACAGCAATCAGGAATTGGCCATTTTCATTCTGCTAATTTTTGTTGCATTGCTTGCATTAGTAGCGGTGATTGTTTTCGTATGCAAAACATGGCCAGCGCACAAGCAGAGAAGGCGTGGAAGACTAAGACGATTTCCATCGCAAGAGTCACCCTCGAGCCACCACTACGACGACGCATCGTCATCAGTGCTCCCGATACCGACAGTTAGTGCACGGATACAGGACTACAGATACGAAAACGTTACGATTGTTACGGATGTAACAGCCCTCCGCCAAAACGGAGTTAACACAAGAGGCATGGGAACATCGAATTTCGTTTCATCGTAAAACTTTCAACCTTTGTATTTTCATGGAATCAATAATTTATATGAAAGTTAGGGAAATTAGGAAATTAGCTTTATAAACTTGTGTGAATGACCAATTAAAGCTGGTGCTTACGCATATCATCTGGGTATTCGCAGTATGACGTACTAGTAAAGCCTTGAAATGGTAAACGGAAGAATGCCAGGGACAAAAAGTTACAAGATACAGTAATATATTTTTTCATGAAAGATTGTTTATTGAGGTATGGTTCCGTACTAAAGTTCGGTAATTTATTCATTTTTCATTTAACGCTATTATGCAAGCCAGGTCGCGTTGGAACTTGCATTACTACTACTACTACTACTACTACTGCATTACTACTACTACTGTTGGGTATATATTGTCTATATATACAAGTTCATCAACGTATCCAAGCAGTGGCGTGATTTAATTTTGTTAGAGAACGGTTATCTTAATTCCCAATTGAAGAGAACATTTTTACATTGGCACCGCTACATTATGACAGAATGCTTGAATAAGGGCAAACATGTTTAAAACTTTAAACTAATTTTGAATAATTCATAACATAGCCACCGGGTTTAAGGGAATTTTCAATTATTTTATATATTATCTCGCAACACTCATTCCGTTTGAATATATCCTGGAATAGTCTCTTATTCATGGTTTTTATTTCTTACTGGGAGTATATGCATGCCACGTGTTTTCTAAATTTACTGTACTGTATATAGCTTGAACAGTCACAGCATTAAATGTACTTTTTGATATAAAAATAAATCAATATAGTGTTGAATATCCTGAATTATTATTATGAATAAGTTACAGGGCCATTAAAAATGTAGTGAATTTCTACAAGCACCCTTGCCAAGAAAATCAGTCTTGAAAAAGAGTTTACCAGAGTGGTATTCTAATTATTTTTAAAGAGTTTCGAGTTCTTTAAAGTACTGTAAAGTTGAATAAATATATCTACATAATAAAAATAATTGATTTCATATAACGTTACGTTTCACATAAGTCCCGCTTTCTAAGTACATTTACTGTGAATGGAGAACTGCTGTACTCTTCTGATTCAAAAGCGTAATGTCGTTCAAACAACAAACCCAAAGCACATTGCCCAGATTTAACTCGCTCCCAGCTTCTTTTGCGATGTCATTCTATGGACTTCGGCGAACTCGCTACAATGAAATTACGGAATTGTATTCATTACTACGTAATAATTTGCCTCAAGCCTCGTCACTCATAAGGCACCATTTTCAGTTGTCGCTTCACAATCAGCTATTTCCTTACGACCGCTTCAATAGCAAAATTATCCAACAGTAGAATAGGTCCCACTTGCAGAGTATCATGGATAAAAAATCATGTGATTACATACTGCAATACAAATGTTAAAAATCCTAGAGATTATTCGTGCAGGCAACGAAGAACATGAATTGGGTTAACGAACGATATTGGAAACGATTACATCATCCACATAAAAGCATATATCTAGTCACATAAAAAAGAAAAACGAAACGTATTGTCAATGCAATATGCGGTGACTGCAACAACCTTGTTACAGTGTCGCAAGAAATCTGCACCAAGATGCATGTCCGGCTTATTGTCTGACTGGCATGAGTCACGACTGTCAGTCAAGTAGTCAATTTATGTAAACGCGCACGTAAGCAATCTTTAACCGACAAAGCTATGAACAGTCGAGTGGGAAAATTTGCCGTGGATTACATATTTAGCCAAGAAGAAACTTTTCTGCTTCAATAATGACAGACGTAGTACTGCCAGACCTGTACATTTACAACTACGGAAACTCGTGCGATTATGCGTGCGCTGAGGAAAGATGTTCACAAAATCGCAGTCATTTAGCCTATCAGTATTTGAATTCTTCGTCGTCTCTATGGAAGGTGTTGGACGGAATTGCAAACGCAACAACCAATCAGTACTGGTGGACAGGCTTGAAAGGGATCGATATAGGTGAACTTCAGTGGTTCGATGGAAAGAAGTTGGAAAATATTTCGCAAATTCAAAATGCCAACGAAACTGGCAATAATTGCACCGCTCTGCAGATACTCCCGGGGTATAATAATTGCACATTGACAGCGTTGAATTGCAGTTACAGCAACGGAAACCTCCATATTTTGTGCGAAAAATACATTTCGGAAATAAATACTACAAGCTCGACAGCTAGTACATCATCCTGCTTTACAACTACAACAGAGTTCTACGTAACAATTACACTGTCCATTCTGTTTCTATGTTTCCTCGTGTTCATGATAGTCATATGTACGAAAAGGCAGAAAAAATCGGAGCGGACCGAGGCCGCTACTACAAATGCTGCTGAAAATAACCCCGAAAATAACTTTGACGACTACGATGATACTTTATATGAAAACGAAAACTACACCGAATATGGCTCGAGGTACAACGATGGTATCTATGAAGAACCAATACGGTCTCGTGCAAGCTACGTCAATGTGAGTAACGGACCAGAGGCAAACCCCGATGCAAGTGGAACACATACAGCAAATATGGAATCTGGTTACCAAAATATTGCTCATCCATACTATGATAATATTTACGAGCCGGTGGAGAGCTCTCTTGATGATTTCAGACGCTGAGCAGGATGTATAACTGCCGTACTAGCAACATGGGAAATCTGAGACTGCCACGATGAACTAACGAGTTATCCAAAATTCTGTAACCGAGACTCCCACTTCATCCACAGCAAGGACAAGAATATATAAACCACATCTTCATTACGCAAAGATATTTTTTCGAAGGAAATTTTAGAATTCTGAAACAAGTCATCACAAAGATAAATTATAAATCAACAAGCACAAAGTTGAGAAAAATAACTTTGAACTGGTGGCAGCAATAGTAATCTTAGTGTATAAGGAGACTTTTCAAAGTTGCCAATTTTGGATATTGAAGTATTGCTATCAGATCCTCGAGTTTGTGGGACAGCACAGCGGTAAAGGAGTACGATGAGTATGAGGCCTGCCAGCAGAAATTTCCTTGAACTAACATTTCCTGTTCGTATGCAAGTTGGTTGGGTCAGAATCAATTCTAATTCAATACTAATTCAAATTCAATGAAAATAGCTGAAATATTAATTTTAAGTGAAATGAAAGGCAGCCTTATATACACAACCATTTAAAGGGATGAACTAGTAGCTCAATTTTCTCAGTTTAGCTTTATTTTCATGAATTTTACCACTGTTATTTAACACTGTATAAGTATACTGGTGAAAATATTACTAGGAGGCTACTCAAAATTGGGAGAATTAGAGAAAAATCAGGGATCGGGAAAGGGCAAACATGTGACCTAGAACTAACTCTACAAACTACTTTGAGTATGAGAACTGCAATATTTCGAAATATCTGAGGGCCGCGTGAACGATACTCTATATCAGGCATATTTTAAAGGGCCATATCAAGTTACGTTTGCAATCCTAGTCATGCTACAAGTGCAAAATTATGTTACATCAAATTCCAACATATGATTTGATTCGATTTCCATATTATTGCCACATTGGTTTTTGTAACCTACTACGAATATTTTTTTAGATATATTACAATTGCAAATTATTATATACAGTACACTGTAAATAATCAAATAGTATTTTAGCTTCAACAGCTATAAGAGGGCCAACAAAGTAAATAACGAGTCAAAAGGCTAAATACCACTGTATTAAAATTGGCCCTCTTTTAAAGAAAATGTGTATATAAATAACGATATACATGTATCTACTGCGTTCTATGGGGCTATGTGACCAATGCTCCCAGTAGTGTTAATGTTTATTGCTTGCCATTTGTCATAATAAAATCTTTTAAAAAATGCTGTCTAACAGAAAAAAGCTTAGCTTGTGTTTTATCAGAATGTGTTTTTATCTTGTCCGTAATAGTGACATCGCGCTTCTCTGCAGGGTCAATATCTAGCATCAAGAGAAACAGTTACTATCCTTAAGTATTTTGACAAACGAGAAATTACTTCAAGTCCCTATTTATAGTTATACGAGGGTTTTGTGACGTAGAGACAGCTGCAAGCGGCAAGATAAGAACCTTAAGGGATTCAACGGGAAACTTAACGACGATGTATTCCTAAAGTACAGCTATTTCGCTTCACCTTTGGTATAGCCTCTGGAAACACTAAAGTTCTTGCTTAAAATACAGAGATAGCTTAACTTTGCTTCATAAAAATTGGTTATATTGTTAATATTCATTGATAGTTCATTGAGAGTGGATTTAGAAACGATCACAACTACGAAAAATAGTCAAAGGGTGATATGTCGCATATGGTATGCCTCCTGATAGAATTCTTATGAACAGTATTCGCCTAAATCGTAGATTGCTACAAAAACATCTTCATGGCACGGCAAATTTATACAGGCTGATGTGAGGGATATAAATATGATATATGTTTTGGGACCGATTGATATTGATAACAATACTCGATTGATTACCTTATCTGCGATCATAATTATCGGCCACTGTACTGAGACAAATATTGTTTCTAGACTACTGTGCAATTTTGGCAAGACATCTACGCACATATAGGATGCTATAGTGAATCTATAATGCCGGATAGTAATAAATTTAGAGCTATTTCTTCTTTTGTTTTTTGTATATTAATTTCGACATAGCTTTTTGGATTGTCTAGTAGTACTACTAGTAATGGACCTCTCGGTCTGAGCACAAAACACTCTCCATATCTATGATAACAATGACTGCATACACAATGCAATACTTTATATCTAACAAGTTGCACGTAATATTTTGGAAATATTCCATGGATAACTCATCACCTAACAGTCTGTTAAACAGATGTTATTAGATCATTTATGAATAAAGATTTAATTCAGGATATTTCATGCAAAATAAGAACACACATCGAATGGGTTAATCTTCCATATGACGTAAAATCAACTACAACTACATGCTACGTGCTACAACTATTCAAAAGCCCTTTCAAGCAACGACCTACGTCATCGAACTAACGTATGGAACGCAACACGAGTTTACATATGAATTATGTCACAATTTTATAATCATTGTAATGAGTATAAAATGTTGTTAATAACTCTCAGTCAGAAGATGAAACATTCCAACGTTACACTGCAAGCAAACATGGTTTACGATTGATTGGTCAAATGATTGTGGGAAAGGTTAAAAAGGTAAATAAGAGTGCGTGAATGATTTAACATACGTTAAAATATATAAAATATATATTCAAATAATTAAATGTATGTGGTTTCTACTTCGCGGATTTTCACCAATCGCGGGGGGTTCTGGAACGTAACTCCCGCGATAGGTGAGGGATTAAAATTAGGGACAATTTTGAATTGCAATTCGGGGACGAGAGGTTGGCGTATGTTACATATTGGAATGAAGAAGTTTGGATAATAACATGACATGCAAAGTCATTTATTCCTGGTAGCCATGAATGCGTTGTCTGCATCTTGTCATTGACAGGAGACAATTCGGCAACTTTACACACACAGAAATTCAACCCTCTGCCTACAGGAGATAACGCGCGTTAAAGAAAAACTCGACAGATAATACTGTCTCACCCGACGAACCGCAGATTTTCTCCTGTCAATGTGTTGCTGCCAATCAAGTGAAAGGGCTGAGTGTTTTAATGCTACGAGGCTTTGCGGTGAAAACTATACAGTTCATATATGTCGCAGTTACGATGACAAAAATATTTAGTTACAGACAAAACCAATGTCAGAGTTACCATCCCTGAGGATTGTGTAAGAATGTCGATGTATGATAATGACTGAAAGGCAGAAAATAAGTCTGCTGAATCGATATTATTGAGTTGAATAGGGAAGTAAAATAGGGAAGATATTCTTTACGGACATCCTATACCATTACATATAACGCTACGTAGTAGAACGACCAGGCAGTGTTATCGCTAGGCCGTAGAGGGAATTTGAAAGTAAAGATGGAAAGTGGTTGTTGATACTATAAGTACAAGTCTAAAATCAGTGAATCTTAGTTCATATTTCGACTGGAGACTTCAAGATCACCATTTCGTTTGGGAATTGAGCTAGGCCTCAAAAAATGATTACAAAAATTTGTGCAGCATAGCCTTTATAGGTTCTTTGTCTGGTTTGCATGTTTACATATTCAATTCTCAACTGACTAGTTTTTTTTATGCAGTGTTAATTAACATCTACTGGGTTTTGTTTATCAACTACAACATGAGCGAACAGGTAAGGATAGTTACTAGATTACATATTTATTTACATTATCATATTTTTATTTCATTCGTAAGTTTTTATAATGTGCTTTTTAAATTGACATCTTGAACGATACTTTGAATTCTCAAGGTATTATATCATATATTATCATGGGTTTTAAGAACTGATAAACGCTCGGTTCGCGAGGATGAGGTTCGGAAGGAATGGAGGTTAGACGCTATATGCATTTTGAGTGTATATGCAATGGGTACGAAGGCTCTACACAAGTTTACAAAATTTACATAAACTGTAGGGCAAGGAAACGAGGAACATTATTTTCTATTGACGAAATTATTCCATATATAGATATAGATAGATATATATCGTAGTAATTGAGTGAAAGCAAATAATCCAGAGCTAAATTTAGCTATGTAATAAACACAGTAGGATTTTGCAAATTCATATATCAACTGTCTTCGGAGGAGTATTCAAGGAGTATAATAGTATTCAACAAATATGAATTGACAAAGTTTGAAAGTTTGGGAACAAGAGGCATACTTTCATTACATAAATTTATACTGCACTAAATAAAACATATCCGAGTAACAGTAAATTTTGACAGCAGTCGGTGAACGCTAACTTCCAGGGAATTAAAAATTATATATATGAATATAATATACATTAATAATATTTAGATTTTAATGTAAAAAAGTTACACAATTCGATATAATTTCCGTGAAAGGAATTCTGATATTCAGATTTGATAAATATCTGTGGTTTTATTGTGCATTTGAGAAATTGACGATAAAGCCGCTGTTGTTTGTTCGTTCGTATTATTAACTTTTCTTTTCATTTGATTTTACTCAATTTCTGATTGCTATGAAAATTTTACCTGGTCCGAATATGCCAGGAAGGAGCGCAAAAATGATATATATTATTTTGCCTATACATAGCCTCAGTTATATACTTGATAAGGCGAGTTATAAAAGTAGTGAAACAGGAAATTTCCGTAGCGGTAGCGTCCCTTATAGTTTGCAAGACTATATTCCAGGACTCTTAACCAACTGCGTTATAGTCCCACTCTATCGTCGTAACGGTTAAGAGGAATTGCGTCAGTTGAATTCAGTTGGTCTGGTATTTGCTAATTAATCACCAGCTGCACACGAAGTAATAAATAACTGATGACGTAATACTTGTTCAGAGCGACTACGATACTTCTGAGGAGGAGGAAGAAACCGAGAGTGAAAGTGGGGAGAGAAGCGAGCAAGAAGAGGTTTAGATAATTTAGCAGCACTGCCAATTAAAATGCACCGTTTCAGACGACTTCTTCGTCGTATAGATTCTAGGGCCGACGTCTGCTGGGGTTCGAGCATGAAAGACGCATGGCAACATAGGGAATTAAGACCACTTTAGCATTAGTTTTAGCGAATTAGATGAACTGGAAAAGGTAACAACGGGAGAACTTATTATTAATTCATTCCTGAGGCTATACTGTGCTAGAAAGTATTGTAGTTTTCAGTTGGTTGATAAGATAAGGGTCAAACATTTCATTTTCATCAATTCACAAAATCACAGCATGCCTTCGTGAAAAATAATGTCCAATGTAAGTTTATGCAATATACAATCTAGTATCAGATTTTTGGAAAAGGTACTGTAACATTGTAGTATGCTGTCAATCAACTAACGGAGACGAGAATTGAACAGTTATGGGAAAAATTATTCCATGTACTTCAACTCGAAACTACCCATCAGCTTCAAATTTCAAAGAGAAAAGCAAAAGTACAGTACAGTGGTGCCTCATACCTCATACTCATACGGAGTCCGTTCGAAGTCTGAATCAATTATCCCCATTAGAAATAGTGGAAAGTGAACTAATCCGTTTCCAGACCATAAAATCCATGCTGGTGTTAACGAAGATCCAATGTTAATTACTCACGCGGCAAATCACAAACTTACCGCCGTGATATTTATTTTCAGTGTTTCACAAAGTATCAAGACGAGCTCGAATGAGTTCTGCCATGATGATGTTAAACTAAGTGTTAATTTTAATTATTTACACGTCTTTTTTACTACGCGCGTAAAAGCATTGGTCGAACTCCGAATGTGACTTCTAATGAATTCAGCATTCGAAGTCTGGAACGTACGAAGTTAGGGTCGGGCGTAGTGCGGGACACCACTGTACTTGCTACTTGGACACTACACCGCAATATTGCATTCACAGAGAATCACATTAAATCACCGATCTTGCAATACAGATATTTTACATATTTTTTGTGGGCACCGAACGTAGCATGATAAGCCAGTGCACCAGAGGTGAAGAACACTGCTTTAGGCTAGTATTGCCGACTATTATGTTTTATTTACACTTTCATCCATTAAAAAATTCGTAAGGAAGATGAAAGAACCCAGCACGCTGCTGAACAAAAAGTGGTTGCTAAGCAACCCGAACCAAGCCCGCCTAAGCAAGTAAAACCAACGACCGTACTGCAGGAGGTAAGGATTTAATCTAAAGAGGCGCAAACCAGAAATTGTAGTTTTTCACTGCCCAATGTAAATTATGAGCATGGCATTAGGTTCGACAGAGAAAATGCCACACAAAATGAAGAATTTGGAGTGGGAGTTGTGATTATATTGTGAATAAATCTTAGGTGAAGAGGATCGTCATCCGACAGCTGGGGAGAGTACACTAAATTTATGGAGAACTTATGTTGGGTTGTGTAATAGTGGGAAAAGGTGCTATTTCGAAAATAGTTCTACTGAAAGGTTGGACTATCATTGCTTGATTTACTTACTCCATTTATTGCATTGCATTATCAACATTACATTTATCTTTTTATTTTATACATTATACATATGCATTTACCAACCCGGCAATCAACCATAGTTTGTTACTTCTTATAACTATATGTACGATCGAACATTAATCCGGGACACGACTTAAAAAGTTACTTGCATACCGACGTTCTAAACTTGGTAAGGTAATTAACCAAATTTGACTATAGTGAGCTTTAAAAAGCGTTCCCAAGACGACATCGATAAGTGAACTTTACGAGCGAGCATTCCACCGTCAGTATCCAGTTATGTCATATCTCGTAATACAGCGACTAATGCAAGAACAGCTGCCTGAATCTATCAATATGTTATGTTATTGCAACAGTAATGTACGCGTATTCATGGGCAATTCTCAAGGCTGTGCGAATGTACAGCGGAACATTAAGTTAGTTCTGAAAATCTGTTTCATTAAAATACTATTGGATTTTATGTGGGAAACTTTTGGGAATCTTTTTGGGTAATGACATGATGGCATATTATTTCAAAAAGAACTAAAGAGTATATTTATTTATCAAAATAATTACTTTGCTTGCTGTAGAATGTAGTCGTAGATCTAAGTTCTCCATACTACCATTCTAGTCCCAATAATACGCTGATTAAGTCACGAAACCAGGGTGGACTACAAAATATCATCTTCTAGGGTAAGTAAGTAATGAAAACAAATATTTTCATACTTAACTATGAAAAATTCGGCAGTAAAGCAGTACAAGAAGCCAGTACATTGTAGTTTCGAATACAGTATTCAGCTTACGTAAGCGGCAATATTACTTCAACAAATCAATCATCGGACCCTAAGAACCTTCAAAGCAATGCACATTTCCTTTGTTCACAAAAATTTAATATAACCGCAGTAATATTCTTGTTTCATTTCCATCCAACTACGCTCAACCATTCAAACATTGTCGCAAACGTCATTTCATTCTTCATCAAACAAGACTCAGAAACGTGGGGGCAGGTCTTCACCGTATTCAACGGAGAGAGTAACAAGTAATACTGTGAGTTAGATGAGTTTTTTCTTTTCACTACACTGTACATGCATACTATTTTGGAAGACAGTACAGAATAGCTTCAGATACTACAATACCGTAACAATGTCTAGTAATAAACTAAGTATACAATATAGTTCACGGAGCAATAGGTCGTTTAACATGGCCTTCCTGAAGGTTTCTACTAGCTTTATAAACTTTATAAAACAGAAATATCACCAGAGTAGTGATTACACAGAAAAACGGCTTTTAATATGAGAATTATAAGAATTATTTAACGTAATCTGGTAAAAAAACCTCGCACCAACAAAGATATTACCCAATCTATTTAACTGCGAAAGGCGGTGTTTCTATATAATGCAACAGTTTACCTAAAGCTAACATGGTACGTGTTACGAATTTACCATGTGTACTTTCACTATAACAAAACGCAGACTGACTTAAATAAATTACGTGTTCCTCCATCAGGGCCCAAGTTTTTATCCAATTCTCTATCTGTTTTGCTGCGATTCCAGAATCAACAACGCAAGATGACGCATCAGCGCAAGCAAAATCTCAAATCTCTGATGCTTAACAAGGCCCGCGAAGATTTGAAACGCGAGGCGGAAGTTAAAGCTGAAGAGAAAAAGAAAATTCTCAACAGCAGAATCGAACCGCTCTCTAACCTTGGTGGCATGTCAGAGCAAGACCTGAAGGTATAAAATGGTAAACATACGGTAGCTAACGATGCTCAGCGGCTATGATACTTCTCTACAGGATCTTTGCAGAGAACTGCACGCGAAAATTGAAAAAGTCGACGAACAAAGATACGACATCGAGGTGAAAGTCAACAAGAATGACCAAGAGGTAACAACCTGTTACATAAGGGGGGTGGTAACTTTGCCAGCACAGAACTTTTTATAGAAGACTCTAACGTCTGGGCAAAATTTGGAAAAATTTTACGTAGTTTAATTCAATGACAATTATAACAGATTTCACCAGCTTATGGATTTCTAGGTACCTAATATTTCAGTGTAAGTTGATCTAAGACGAGGATTTTTTTGATAAATACCCAAATAAATTAGTGAGGTGGTTTTTTACTTCCAGGAAATAATTTTCTTCGTCATATTTTAACATTAACTGTGGAATTTAACACAATTTAAGCACATTTCCTGTTATTATATTACATAGTTTTAAATACATTAGAACATGAATCGGACGGAAACGTTGAATGAAACCGGTAATCCAATGCTTCAATTAGATTTGGTAAATAACTAGTTAGTATACTGATTTCCTATATAAATATATAAATAAAAAGTGGAAGTCAATGGTTTTATGTACCTTCACCACAACCCTGTATGCGAACCTCGCGTCTTTTATTTACCATTCTATTCATGCACAACTGATTTCATCCATTCTTGATATAATAGCAAAATTAATCAGTGTATGAAACGGACCAAGTATATTATTGTAAGAAATATTTTATGTTACACTTATGTTGCTGCTTATATGAAGGATTGGGAAAAACATAAAATAGGTCGTTTTTATATTGAATATTAGATAGAGGATCTTAACCAGAGGATATTCGATCTTCGCGGCAAGTTCAAACGACCTCCACTGCGCAGAGTCCGCATGTCAGCCGACCAAATGCTCCGCGCCCTCCTCGGATCCAAGCACAAAGTGTCTATGGATCTCCGATCAAGCCTAAAATCCGTCAAGAAGGAAGAAACCAAGAAAGATGAGGTAATGTACTCCGTGTGTGAAATGGGTGTGTATTATTGTTTTTTAATCCGATGCTAGCATATACATATTCCAATACAATGTTTTTTTAAGTGAGTAGCAGAAAATGCGTCATAACTCGATGTCTAGGCCTGATTTGATTGGAAATATCTAACAGAGATTGCGTCACTGTTAGCCGTTTTTAACAACTAGAAATCGGATAATTATTATATAGATTCTATCATTATAACAGGACAGGGCCGAAAATAGTCCCACTAATAATCATTATTTACATGTGTACTGCTTTCATATAGTTAATATGTGTTTACTCTCAGCTATTTGGCATTCATGTAATGCACGAGAACCACAGGGTGAATACTGTACAGAATCCACCTATCGAGTATGACTCGCCAATAAAATATGTCTACGCATCATTTTACTGATAACAACTGATCCAGCAAAATAACAAGATTTTAACATGGGTTTATGTTTATTCTTCAAGCAAAGATCTTGGTATTATCAGTCATCTTTTCTAATTTTCAGGCTGAAGTAAAAGACTGGAGAGAGAGCGTGGAAGCTAAAACTGGTGGTATGGGAGAAATGAAGGCTGTGTTCGAGGGTCAGTGAGAGCTGTAACGGCTCATTATCACAACAACAATATTTCACATAGTTAATTACAAGATATTCTGTAAACCTACTAATTCTGTTATGGCAAAAGTTTCATATTTTCATATTTCAACCTGACCGCTTGAGAACGCAATTTCTTTGGAACAACATATACCATGTTAACGATAGTATATCTACTTGTATAGAATACAACACGGTAATCTCATGTTTGAAATCCTAACCCATGTTTAAACCTGCTGCCAGTGGCGTATCTTATGTATGGCAGGTATGATAGTTATGGCAGGTATGGCACATGTCCAGGGCGCAACCTCAAGTGGGCATTAGAAAGAGCGCATCATAGATCATCTCACATAACTGAGAGCAAGAAAATGTATTTATGTGCTGAAGTTAGGGTAAAGTTGAAGGTGTCAGACATTTGGACAGCAATTTCCTGTAGATACGTCTCTGATTGCAACATAGGTAAGGAGAAAGATATAGAAAGCTAACGATCTATTTATATAAATAGACGTGAACGTGTGTGTGCGCTAAACGAGAAACGAAACGACTGAACCGATTTGAACCAGTGTTCCAGTGTGATGACATCGTCTCAGGGTATGCCGGAGAGGTCGGAGCGACCTAGCATCTATTCTTTTTTATTGTCATAACATACCCTGTTTTACGCCTCATCAACTATGAGAAACCAAAGTCGAGAACACTGAACCCGGTGACCCAATAGTTATACTATTAGTATTTCATTAAAATTCCATGTATGGATGCTACCAAACAGAAGACGAAGTCTATTTCTATTTAATCTGGTGTTGACATTCAAAAATACCTGCGTAACAAGCAGATGGCATTTCGGGCGACAACCGTACATTACCAAAGCCCCCAGTATTAACATCCAATAAACTGTGAAATTAGATTGCGGTAATACTCAAGAAACGGGTAATCTAGCAAGCCAAAGCCCACACTGAAGCTAACTCAGGTTAATGGGAATGCGATGAGACATTTTACTTGAAGGTTCCCTAACAAATTTACTAACAGTAACAATATTTTATTTCATGTGTCTAGCTAGGATGTCGTTACAAATTAGATTATCGACGAACATGAAACATGATAGCTTCCAATTTCATACTCTTCGTTCGTTCAATAGTACACATTCGCTATCGAAATATTTAAAAGAAGTCTATTTATCACAAAAACTCAAGATCGTCCAATCAGACACAAAATATGACGGCATATGACACACAATTGGCCGAACGGTCAAAAAAGATTGAGCTTTGTAAAATGAATCGCATTCGTATGATAGATCTATATATTTGAATGAGGGCAATTCGCATACGAGGAGGTTTGTATACAGAAGACCAACTGTGTCTCAGATACAGAGCCGTTTTGATGGAAATAAAGAACCAAAACGAAAACATTGAACTCTAACTCAAAACAAACCAGTCCGTTAACCGTTTTTCGCTACGTCAGTAATTTTCAAATAATCAAGTTTTGCCATATGTTACAGGGAATAGATTCAAGTTCATGTACGAAATAATCAAATTCCGATTCAAAACTCTGTGAAATGAAAATTCACTTCTAATTCAATACCAGTACTTAAAAGATTTAAATCAATTTCAGGTGGGTTGTTTAAAAACTTAAGTATATTATCAATTATATGTAAGATTGAATTTATTTTTAACTATCTAATCTCTAATCGAAGTTTAACTGCAGGTAAACTTAATACAATGAGATTGAAACCGCAGGTTGTGTTTGTTGTCTGGAAGGTATGATGGTTCCGGTACTCGAAGAAAAATTAGGAAATTATGAGATTATCTCACTCTCAGATCCCAAAATAAGGTGTAAATTAAAAATATATATATTATAAAGTCAAGGTATGGAACAGTTTTCAATGGCAGATAATAAATAATAACTAAAAACTATTTATACCGAAGCAAAGCACAAATGAGATTCGGGATCTGAGGTTCGAAACCACTGCGCTAATGTCAACGTGTCAATGTACTTCGTTGTACTTTTGAAATGGTGCAACTGAAAATAAAATAGCATACGTCCTCTTTTTACACGCACACACAGGCGGCATATGTGATGCATGATATCGAAAGCCGCAAATTATTTTTTTTGGTATTTCTACGGTATAATTTTAGAAAGATTTCCAGAGCCAAGCTCAACATTCTACTGATATGTATTCACTAATGTCTGTCTATATATAACTTATAAATCGAATATATTTTAAACTTTAAATTTTAGGGATAGACGTGTACCGTGTACGTATGTAGGATTTACACTAGTGCATCATCTACCTACAGCATTCCAGTTGGAGACAAAAGAAGCGCTAGCTACCTCAACCGATACGTATTTATATTTAGCAGTACGTATAACCAACCGCGCCGTTTCGCTTTCAAACAGTTAGTGTGCAGCATCACGAACGGTGCTCGTCAAAAATATCATGCATAGTATATTCGGAAAACTACCTGCCAAGTTCTTGATGGTTTCGTGTCAACTTCCGATAAGAACTGTAGTGGAATGCAGCTCCCGTTTCGGTAGAGCCCCAAGTACTCTTCATGCATGATTAGTCTGAAATGCAGAACAGAGGTTAGTGGCGACCTCTTTTCTTAGCATATATATATATATATATATATATATGGATTGCTTTATGATATTTGAGAACTACTCGAAATGATATTTTAGGTCTTAGCGTATTTCGAGCATCCTAAGCAGAGACGAAAGCAGGCCTAATTGCACTCGGCCAAGCATAGAGTAAGGCAAGCAGAAGGTTTACGGTATAGTGAAATTTGTAAAGGCTGAATAGTATGAGTTCCACAAGAATGAATAACCTTACAATTAGTGTATCAGTAGTACAAAAGATAGGGCTGCTACCCATATGAGAATTTAAAGGTTGAAATTAGTTCTATCATAAATAAGTACCGTAAGAAAAACATGACTAAAAGAGAAGATATTGGTAAGAAAGAAATGATATAATGGAATATTTATATAATAAACGCAAAAGTTTGTTTCTGAACAGATCTTAACAAAACTTGAGCAAACTCAGGATCGAACGGGTTGAAATCTTACTTGAGGCTGTTCAACCCCCTAGCGGTGAAAATAGAAATCTGGATATATATTCTACAATCTAGAGTAAGATTTTGAAACTTAGGGTTTTGTGAAACCCTCTTTTTTGCTAGGTATTTTATGTAATTCCTACATTTTAGGGTTATTAGACTGCGGTTAGGTCCAAATCACCTATGAGTTTTAATGAAATTACTGAATTTTAGGCACTCGCTCAGCAGCATATATTTAGGCTATATTATATAAGTCATGAAAAATCAGTCGAAATCTTTAAATTCAACAAATGCCCCTTGACCTTAATCCTCATAACGAATTATTTCAGAGCAGGTGAAATATAATAATGCCATTGCAATCAATCAAATTTGCTTCCATTGAATAAATTATTCTTGGCAGTTCGAACTTATGAACGTATTGCGACACTGAGGCCTCGTCCTGAAAGCAGTATATTAAAGGTAAACAAAAGTGGGCCTATTGTGAGGCTGCGAGTACTGCAGTACTGTTCTTCAGGTTTTAAGAGTATAGTTAGAGGAGTAGTATTGGTCACCGATGGTAGCATCAACCAAAATCAAATTTGATTACAATCGAGTAAAACGCAGAATATAGGATAAAATTGTGATCGAATAGAAGAATACATTAGTGTACGTCCATACAACAGGCCACTCCACTAGCAATCACTACAAACAGCATACAATACTGCTGCAATATGCAATATCTAGCTAAGGCCATACAGTTCAGAAATTCAACTTAACAGAAATGCAAAAGAACAGTTTATTCAATCTACAATATATAGAATGGGAAAATTTCACATGAGTGTTTTTTAGGACGTAATTTTTCTACAATCCCCCAAATCCAGTGATTCTCAAACTTGGCACTTGTCTTGGAGGCATTTCAAACTTAATGGGAAGAATTTCAGTCGGTCGAACTACAGACCAGGGATAATGTATACTCTATACTATACAATGTGTGCATATATCAAATGAGTCAATAAGATCACATTAGCTCTAAATTTATTCTTCGCGTGAACCGTTTCAATGATTACCACTGTGAAAGTGGTGAGAGTTTTTCTGGTGACAAATAAAAATGTGGAAATAATTGCGGCCACATACTATCGCAAGGGGAGGAATGTGACCTGGGACTCTGAAAACTGCAACTGAGACTCACTTTTTAGGCCTCGATTTATTCACGTAACTAAATTACTATATATCTACTGCTCTGTAGACGTACCATACAATATGCGCGTACACATTTTCAAATCTATTTTTAAAAAATACTCTATCTATCTAATTACAAAATACTGCACATAAATTACGCCTTAGTAAAATCATTTTTCCTAAAATTCGAGTTATTTTTAGATGGTGCATTTTTTACATGTACTATATTGATTTAGGTATTGAAGTATCTATAGGTATCTATAGCCCAGTTTCTTCAGCGCAGTCAAAATGAGTTAGAAAAATTGCCATGGCAAGTTCTCAACCTATTTTTTCCCTTCACTTGTAATTTACTTTGGCGGACCTAGTTTCCGTGAATGAATTAAACGTCAAGTTTTCATATCATTACTTTAAGACTAAGTTATCCAAGTAAAAATGACTACGTAAAAAATAAAATAACTACTAAAATACGTGGCTACGGAAAATACAATTTGTTCACCTGGCCCCCAGAAATTTAGCACGGCTCCCAGTTAAGAGCCATCAGTCTGATACAAGGTGCGCCTGCATGTAGGTGTTGCTGTAATAGTGGTCATTTAGGAACAAGATCGTTCACCAATCGATATCTTTTTCTAATTCAACAGATCGCGCGTCAGTCTGAACGGGAATAGCCAAATCGAGTTAGTATCCAAGTTAGCATACGGAGTAGAACCTCAAATCGTGATTTTAATTAACTTTAATACATTGTGATCAATAACGTTTAGAAAAATTCAAGAATTTCCATACTTGGTTATAAATATTAACATTGTTTATCGACTTAATTTTATTTCAAATAGGATTAAATCTGCTTGCGGTCAGTTCAATTAAATGCTAATAAAAAGAGTAAAAAACTTTGCCAATAGCTTATAATGAAAGATAAGCCACGGTGCACCGAGGTATCAACTATATCAGGATTGGACTTATTTGAAATAGCCGCGAATTGCATTAATTTTTGCAGTCGGAAAAAGTCTTCTGCAATGCCCGTATTGATAGGTCTCAGGCAGTGAAAAAAATGAAAAACTCATTTGTCACTTATGGATAAAACTAACGCTGAGCAAAACGTCGAATGCATTTCTGTAGTTCTACGTCTTCTCACGCAGGCCTACTGCGCGTGAGGCAAAGGGTCATGCGTGATCAAAAATAGAACTTTGCAGCCAACAGGAAACTTGTTACTAATAAAAAACTAAAGAATCATGCATAGTTTTCGCGACTATGCTTTGTATTGATTTATATGTTAGTGATCAATCATGATATGAGATTACTTTTGAGGTGCATGGCCTGTAAACATGTATACCACTATAAAAGTATCGTTTGCAACGCGAGAAGTAAGGCGAGGTCTAGAAGTATAAGGCTAGAGAGAGATACTGTATTTAATCCTGTATAAGCCTACAGTTGCAGTCCATATTTTAAGTTGAAAAGGTGACTTACAGTAACATACAGTTACAGTTGTGACATACAGTATATACACTGACATTGAAATAAAGTGGGCTTACACAACGTTGGCCTACATGGAACACAATTACGCTAGTCACAGTTACGCTAAGTACAGGATTTTGAGTGTAAGGACTAAGGGTAATAATTATGTGAGCAAAGCAAGCAGACGTATAAGAAATGCAACGTTTTCGTATGTCTTCTTTATGAAAAATCTAGAATTTTGAACCATCACGTATTTCAGCTGATTAAAATATAATTAAGTCCACTATTTTCTGCGTGATCGTGCAGCGTCAAAAGAATGCACTTGGCCCACATTTTGCCTGCTAACATTTGGCAATTTTTTAGCCACGCTTTAATTCGATATATATTGAAGGTATAGGAAATATTGACGACATATTCCCGTATAAATTCTACACAGAATTACATCCATATATGAAGTGCTAACTAGATAGTCAGTGATGCAAAAATTAAAGTAATTAGAGATAACTCAAAAGCTAATCGGATTTAAGAACAGGCGATAATTCTGTTTTCTTTGTTAATACTAGCGAAAGACAGCTGAAAGAGTTGGAAGGAAATTCTTGTGTCAAAATATATTTGTAGGTAATGCAGTAAATTATTCCGCTTTTAAGTAGCTCTGACATAAATTGAACGTAACCATATCTGATTTTGAACTTCACCTATTTCCAAATATATTTGTATCAAGTATCAGGAAAGTTGGGGTCTTATAGCACTGGGCAAATACACAATTGTGCTGATATACCATTTTTAGGGTTATTACATGTAGTCTTTATACCAGACATTAATATACACGAGATCTTTCGTAGCCGGTATTAGTAGTAGTTGTATTTTCAGTATCACTGTAATTCTAATACCAATAGAATGGCTTACAGCAGGTAAAGTGCACGGTGCGGAAAGTACTTTTTTTGCATATTGTTCTTTGCAAACGTTTCAACGGCTTTATTCTTCTTTCTTGCATCAATAATTTTCACGCGACATTCATTTCTGCGACAATTTCTTCTACATCCTATAAACAATTGGTGCTCACAGTTTCGGTTCATTTTTTAATCACATTCATATTTAATAGCAGAGGTCAAAGTTACAGTGACGTTTTGAGTTATTCACGCTGGTGGAGACGATGTTTTGAATACAAATGTAAGGTTCATGAACTTTTTGTTGAGCAAACATAACCTTTCTTCAGAAACTTGATAGCAGTGAATTAAACTTGCTTTAGGTATATTAATATGTTTATGTGTGTCTTGATAAAATGTCGCAATTTTTTAACAAATCTTTACAAAATTGGGCACATAGGTCCAGATATATGACAGAATATTGCATGAATGAAGAAACCTAGGTTCTTGAATCTCTTCTGGTCTAGAGGAGGTGGATCCCTTAGGGTCGTCATAACACCCCCTATCGTCTAAAATTAAAATCTTTATATACACCGATCAGAGCTTTTCTTATAAAAACTTGATCAGGCAAGGTAGCTCTACTAGTGATATATATATACATATATGTGATAAACTAATAAAAATATTGCAAACAATCGGAACTAAATATTGCATTAAGGCGGGGGGACCCATTATACTAGCAAAACACTACGGATTCATTGATAATGGTTCTGATAATAATTTTAATCAGCACTTGACATCCGAACTAGGAGTTTAAGTAATCTGTCATTGGACCCACTTAGGAACTCCTTGAATAATTAATAATGTGTAAAGCACAACTTCAACATCTTCTGCTGCAAAATGTAGTAGATATTGGTAACTTGCCGATAAGTTTTGTAAGGTGACACGTTATAGCTCAATTTCCTAATGATAATCTACGGTAGGCACAAGCAAACTGCTAAAAATTTCAGTTGTTGGAAGCGGCTATTTGAAAACGTAGCATAATAACCTAAATTCATATTCCTGTTACTCTACATAAAACCTATATCCACATTGTTCATGGTAATTCAAAGGTAAAATATTCTATTCTCTTATCAAAAGAGATATTTTCATGCATACAACTGCTGGCTTCTATTTATT
>QRAM01000180.1:91365-150174 GCA_013436055.1 Halocynthia roretzi | reverse complement strand
GAATTATTTCTGAAAAATTATCTGTTCCACTATGGTTTGAGATTCGAATTTCATGGCTTCTGAATTTTGCATCCTTGGGACAAGAAAACTCATAAAAACCAAGAAAAAAAACCTTTCGAGAAGATTGAAATGAGTCTTCTCCGTCTACTGGGAATAGTAGTGAGGAGAATAATTAAGAGCTGCCTTGCAAAGTTTCTCACAAATTTTGTTCTTTACCGTTTTACCCTGTTAAGTTATATTAGTTTTCATAATGAGATAAATGTAGTTAGTTGAGATTTCGAAAAAAAATGGGCAGGCTATTTTATTGCTTTAGAAATCTGGAATGTGTTAGGGAAAAATGTAATTCAGTAGATGATGTGCATAGTGAGAGATCTCGTGGTACCAATTGATTTCTTTGAGTGAGGACACACTGCGCTATGCTGTTCTAGTGTTCTAGAGAGATCTCTGAATCTTCGGTCACATCAGTGACTTCGATATCTGAGATAATCCAGTATACAAAATTTATTTAAAATTTTGATGTAGTGGTTGAAATTTTCAATTTAAACATAGGTTTTCTAATGCTAGTTTACTAATGGAAATCAATTTATTTACAGCGATGATTAGGCAAAGGTGTATGTACTTTAACTTGAATTTACCGGTAGGACTACAACATGGCCGTTTATTTAAAATCGGAGCCTTCACCATCCATGTCAAAGAAATTCGCAACAAACAGGGTTACGAACAGGACAAAACATATGTTCTTCCGATCAAAGTCGATCGATAGAGACGCGGACACCTTTATCTCAACAAGAAACACGAGAAGAACAAGCATACCTCAGAGAGGTAATTTTAGACCATACTTACCTTAGAACAGTTGCAAATTTTAGGCCCAATAGACACATGTGTATGACCCTTTTAAAAGGTCACAAGATAAACATTTATATGGAATTAAGGTCCCATAGAAGGACCTAAGGACCCTACTTGCTGACAGAGAGTGGTTCTTAGCCAGAAGGATCTGTACTGCTAGCAATACGAAACCTACAAGTATGGGTTTACAAGACCTATCTTATACTAAATATATACATATTGAAGCAGGCCAGATTAAGCTAATCCGAGGCATTTAGCATGTATCATTAAAAGGGCCCTAAATTCTAAAAATAGCTTACTGTTTGAACCTCTCAGATAGTTATATCTTGAATTTTCCACTAGGGTACTACTTCAATTGAATCTGATATTTTGATACTCGAAAATAGCTGACCAAATCAAACAAAAACATAAAACCAAGGGCCCGTATCATTTGCTATTATTGCTACTATGTTGATCCGACTATACATTTTGGTGGTGAAGTAATATAATTATTGCTGACAGACAATAAGAAACATTTTAAGAGGTTGTATGGATGTGCACTGCGGCAATCCTACTTTACTAGGAAAATTATATTACTATGCTTACAATGACAGACGGCAGGCAGGGATAAAAAATAACTCTCTAGAGCGATTATTTTCGGACCACAGACTTAAAATGTTGAAATATTGATTTTTCTATGAAGCACAAATGAAATCCTCACATTATGAATTCCCTGCTAAATTTCCATTATTACGATTAGTTCAATTCAGGGTAAGTTGAATAGGAACGACAGCAGCGAAGTGCTTCGGGCAATATTTTGCCTGGGTTTTACGATTAAGGAAATTCTATTTTGAAAATGGAATAAGTCAAATCAATGTCTATGAGGCCCCCTATGATACAAGTCGAATTGTTTTTCAAGGATACCCATTTCAGTAGAAGCACCAATGAGTAAAATTTACCTACATAGGTGCGCCAGTAACAGAACTCCAAGAGACCAACAGTTATCGATTGTTACTTTATAGTCTATCTACTGTTTTAAACTTTCGGTAAAGATTGTTAAACTTGCGTGAATTTTTTGTTTTATTTTTGGGTTGAAAGTCCTGTACGACCGCAGTAACCTTAATTTTGTGAAGGTCCGTCGTTAATAGCTAAAAAAATTGAGAGAAAAAGATTCTCAAAACAGTGTGGGAACTCAAAACACACACTCAATTACGATCTGTGTGTTCCAGCGTTATCAGTAAATAAGCTCCACTAAAAATACAGGGTTTTGCCCCCTCGGGAATTAGTCAAAGAATAACAGAATTACAAGTTATAAATAGCCCTCATCAGAAAAGTGCACCAGACAGTAGTCCCACGATTGAGGTTTTAAATTCTGACCGTGGAAGGTAGCGAAAGTGACAACAGTTGAAAGCTTACTATTGGACGTATGCTCCGATTCCGATTTGATCGATAAATTCATGGGACAAATAATGATGAATTCTCTGTCTTGCTAGAACGTGTGCACGTTATTCTATTTACAGATAAAAGTCTTTTTTGGGCAATAAAATTACAAAATCGTACTGACTGACTGACTGACTGACTGACTGACTGACTGGCAAAAATAATGCGCAATCGCTTACTCAACGTTTTCTTTTGCCGGGGTGAACCTTCACTTAAAAACCTTTTGAATCCTACCACTGCGTATAACCTAGTATTTAGAAAAACTAGATAAGCGGGAATTCGATTATGAGAAATATCATTTACTAGCAAAGCAACTTGCAATGTTAAATAATAAAACGTACAGACAAACAAAATTTTGCGTAAATTTTGTGAAAATTCTTGAAAAAAAAACCATCACACATTGGATTCCAACAAAATCACAGCAATTCACTCTGAAAGCTAAAAATCGGAACTTTTGAAAAAGAAATTCCTGTTTCCCATTTCCAGTTTGGACGATGGTCGCCAATTTAATCATTAAGTACGATTACTTCGATTAAGGAAACGACGCATTTTACTAAGTGAGGAAGTCAAAAGTTTCGGGTTTCGGTCGAAATTCCAAAATATTTTTATTAATAATAGCCCAATGCCAGAGCGTAAAGCAACGTGTATTAAAATAATCTCGTATTTGCGTCAAGATAACACGAAATATTTGCGCACTATTCACTTCTGCATCGTGATATGGCACTAGGTCAGTGATTCCCAACCTTACCTTATCTCGCATACCACTTGGAGATATAGTATATGTATAGTGCCTAAAAACTTCTCTTGACGGTCTCACTCTCCCGACGGTTACAATAATTAAATCTTTTAATTTGCAAAGAGGTTGCAAGAAAAATCAGACCAAATAGCCTGAGTTTTAATTTCAACGAATAAATTAATGCTCTTTGCTTGTAAACCACCACTCTAACCCCCCTAAGAGATCAATTAGTAATTTTGATAAATACAACTATCAGGGCTTTTGCGTTAAAGGCTTAGTCGCGCCAGGTCGCTATGCTTAAATACTATATAGATTATAGAGTATATAAATAATTTTAAATATTAGAGTTACAGGAAAACTTGATTGTTTTACCTATGTCAGAGTAGTGGATTCAACACTAGACAACACAGTATCCACCATACTACATCGGTTAGTGAGAATATCAATTATTTGACCACGTTCACTTTGGACGATGGACAGTTGGTACGACTCCAATTGCATTGCAATAATACGTGTGGAAGTCGAAAATTGTGGTTTCGAATAAAACGTGATGATTTCATTAATATTGACTTTGGCAAAATATCAGAGCGTATGGAGACGTGGAAGTATAATAATAGTATCGCATTTACGTCAATATATCACGCATTTTTGCGTATTACTAAATGCTGCAGATCAATACTAAATCCGAAATGTTACTAATGCAAATTTAATTTCTCTGCAATGTTCCTGGTTTTCAAATACTAATTCATGCCAGATAAAGACCTAGTTTATTTATCATTCTGTAGCTTAAGCGAAATCAGAAATGTTACAAATGCAAATTGATTTTTCATGTAAATTTACTGGTTTAAAATAGTAATCCATGTCTTGAAAAGTTTCGTTATCATTTTCGATTTCAAGCGATAAGTTATCTGTCTTTTTCATGTCCTCGTATGTTAGGTTTAGTATGCTTCCTATCTAGAATGCTTTACACACATATTTTATACTAGCCACACATATTTTATGCTTACAACATGATGAAGAATCAGAATAACAAAGAAACTTTCTAGCTAACAACTATCCATTGCCTGCTATTTTTAAGTTTCTAAAATGGGGTCATCAACGAGAATGTTAACAAGAACGTAAAGGCGCTAGTCCGGTACATCAAATACATTATCACAAATATTGCAGTATAATATAGGCTCAGGAAAGCAAAGAAAGAGTGACAACTACGCAACCAAAATTACAAATTTATAACCTTCAAGTCCTCTAAACCAGGGGAAATTCCACGCAGGGATTTTAATCAGGGGGAATTACGCCCAAGAGAGAAATTTGAGCCTTTCAGGCAAGGAATCAGGGGTTTGTAGATTTAAACTATTGTATTATATGCAAATTAATTTGAATTCACCTTTTGAGTTAAACAATTTCGGGGGAGGGGATGATATTTTTGTCATTTTTTCCAGGCAAAAGAAGTTGAGATCCAACCAACGTGCTTTAAACGTTCCTGATGTGATGTTTTCTATTCATTTTATATCATATTTCTTTCAGACTTGATTGAAGAACGTGTTAAATTAAACATTTCGGGGCTCGTATACGAAACGAGATTACGGACTTTGCAACGATATCCGAAAACGCTTCTAGGCAATCCAGATACACGTGAATCATACTACGACGCTGTAAGGGGAGAATATTTTTTCGATCGCGACAGAAACTCATTCGACTCCATACTCCGGTTTTATCAGACTGGAGGAATACTTATCAAACCCAATAATGTACCAGAGGTAGGCTACTACTATTGTCTTTGTCCAGTATGGTAAACGTCTTGAAAGTAAGGCAATAATAAAAATAAGCAAATAGCAAAAACTGTTACGGAAAAAACGTTTCGCAAAATATATATAACAGGAATTCAAGTACATTGAAGCGAGAAATAGGTTTCAAAATAAGAATGCTTAATGTGTCCGCATCAACATATTTACACAATACCATACCATGCATTCTTTGATTAGAAATTGTGTAGAATCCTTCAACACCTGAAAAAGGTTGAATGCGTCACACAGGCCACAATTAACGCCGTTGAATTAAATATTGATGATCAAAATAGACTTAATGAGAACTACAGAATTCTTTTATTTTAATAGTATCTGTCTAACTCTTCCAATTTTCATTTAGGATATATTTTATAAGGAACTTGGCTTCTACAAACTTGATCAATTTTTGAAGATAGAGGAAGATCATGAAGCTCTGCTCCAAGCAGAATACGAAGCAAAAATGCCAAAAGGGAAATTAATGAGAAAGGTAAGAGTTCTCATAGTATTATTGAAGGTGCAAGGTTGGAAGCACTAGTACTATCCTTCTTAGGCCCCATGACTAAAACCGACACAGTCAATTACTTACAAAAAAGCAGCGACAAAAGACAAAGCAAACACACGCAAGCATATGCAAAAATACATATGGCCTTACTCGCCTCCATTTTGCTTGCTTGTGGAACTACGACGTGAACAGTTTATTCCACTCTGTCCCGTACTCAAATGTATATTCATTATTTTGTTTCAATGTCTTTTCATTGAACAGTAATAATATTATCATATTTTTAAGAAAAATTTATCAATTTCACGCCATTTTATTATGTCGAAGTGACGCTCCGCTGAGTGACGTAAGGTCGGAGACAGTAACGTACGCCGAACAAAAATTACTTACTAGAAAAATAGCGTAAAGTCGATACGACGTAACTCGAGGTAGGACTGCATATATACGTATTAGAGCAACACGGCTTATCATAGATATGTAATACAACACTACACAATATCGACCTTGAAAGATATACTAGTAGTCCAACATAATACAGCGACAAAATGTACTACACGTGTCCCTGTGGTATTGTAATGCATATTAAGCGACAAAGTTTATTCGACAGAAAATCGTTACATCAGCATCGAAATTTTGGCCTTCCTCCAACAGTCATCGCTTTTTCTACCGCCCATTTGTCAGCGAGTAAGCTCTATCGATAAATTTGCGGCGACAGTGTGAATTGATTTTCCGCATAAGAGATTGGGCTTACGCGATTAGCGATTTTCTAGTTACCCGTCATTCCCAAAATGTGGATTAAGTAAAACGACTTTGAACGGGACCGATTTCATCATAGGCCCATTACGGGTGCAAAGGTGCACGTTTATTGCTCATTGCATATCAAGGAAAAAATTCAAGGCAAGGCAAGGCAATTATTTCTAATGGGGATAATTGATTCAGATTTCAAACAATTCAGAGTTCGAATGACGCCCTTGATTGAGTACGAAGAACGAGGCCCCCACTGTACTGTAGTATACTTGCAAAGTGACCTGCCTATTGTTTTAACAGGTGTGGCGAATAATGGAGGAGCCTGCTAGCTCGCTTTGCGCCAAGATCGTTTCGATTTTGTCAGTAACGGTTATATTTTTATCGATATGGAGTTTTTGTATTGAAACTTTGCCGAGTAGCAAGGAATTGCTTCTAAGCATGTGCATACCGACAAAGAACGGATCAAAGATCAGTAACGAAAATTTACTTAATACGAAAGATACTCTGGGAAGTGAAATAGGAGAGGCGACAGAGAGTTACACAACTTTGCCATTCTCTACCTCATTCCAAACGTCTACAGAAAGCCTTGATTGCCACGTCAACATGTGGAAGTAAGTGGAGACATGATGATTAGAAAGAGGACATTGGTTTCAAAAATCCAGAAGGGGAGTAGTATAGACGGGGCTGACTACTAGGCGGTATAAAATATGTTTTGAGCAGCACCGAATACCCAGATTCAGTAGGAAAACTAGAGCATTTTTTTAATCATAAATAGGGCGAAAACAAAAAATCCGAAAAATAATCACGGTCGAAAATCGAGGTTCCGCTGTAATCGGTCAATAACTGATGGCACTGTCGGTACAATTTCAATTTATGTTATTAAGCCGTCATTACAAGTAAAATTAAAGCATAATGAAAGTTTTATGCACTGCACCAACTATCCGTTAGGCCCATTAAATAAACAACGATGTTAAGCAACCATAACTGATTTGACGTCACTTACATATTGTATTCCCTTAGATCCTTAATTTACCAAAATTTTACCAAATACCCAGTCACGTTGCTCATTTCGCAGGCGAATTGAAGCGTAAAAGCAAATATGTTAAACAGATCAACAATAGCAGACAACTTTCGATCGTGCGTCTCAGACGACAAAAACGTATAATAAACACTGCGAAGCAGTAAAAATATATCATTGATTGACTGTCATAAAAAGAGGGGGTATAAAACCGGTAAGAAACGTGCTATTAATTCTCCAAAATATCACTCACTTTATAAGATCAAATCATTAATATAATCAATTTTGAGACATACAGTTCTAAATATGGTATAACACTGTCACGTCCAAGTACATATTGTGTAATAACTGTTAACATACACCCAGGGCCAACTGGGCCATTTTTTCTACTTGGATCTAGGATAATTTACATTTACATTTGGTGTATGTGAGTAGGTTGATGATAATGCATTTTGTCGGAAAATGTTGATTGCTTTCCAACCTATCACTGATACGTAAAGTTCATCAATAAACTTTACTTGTTTACGATCACACAGGCCTTGGCTGTGAACCTTGGGCCACGTAAGAAATTTTTCCAATTGAGTCTGAAGCTTCTAAGGCCGACATACTGCATGTACACTCAACACATATTCACCAAACTTGGCACTGAGGTCCAGATACATTCCAGAATAATGTATATGCACAGAGAAACCCCAGGTTCTGGGTCTGGAGGGGATAGAATCCTACCTACTTCGGTTGTAACGCCCCCTAGCGAATATAGCAACTTCCTCAGCGGATCTTTGCAATCAATGCACTCTATTCATAATAAGAGCTTTTGCGCAAAAGATTTACGATATTTTACTTTTTTTCAGGTATCCATTTTTTATTATCGAGACGTTTTGCGTCATTTGTTTTACGATAGAAGTCGTGGTGAGGTTCATAGTTACGCCGAATAAGTTGATCTTCATCAAGTCGCCTCTCAACATAATAGACATTGCTGCAATACTTCCCTATTTTATACAGGTACTTCGAAATTGGTGCATTGGCCCAAGAATGCTAAACACGTACAAGTTTCGTTAATGATAATGGATGGGTGAATTACACCCAAAATCGTTTAACATACTTATGCTCAATATTTATTGAAAACTAAAATAGGGTATGGAATTAAAACTCCCACTATTTCTTTACACGAAAGAAATAAAACACACAATATTAAAAAGATAAAGTCACGAGTGATTTTATGTTATAGTACAAAAAGTTAACACTTTTTTCATGGACTTTATCTTTAAAAATCCGAAACATAATAAATATGACCTGCAAGGACATAAGCTTTGGTGAAGAGTACTATAATCCCTGGAGATTCACGCTGGGGATGATCAGCTTGTAATTGACCAGAAACTGCATGATCCTAGGGGGATTCATCTAATAAATAATCACGTCGGGTAATGCTAAATATGGGTAAAATTCACTCGAATTCGCAAGTACAAGGGGAAATATAGGGAAGATGCGCAGTGTCTATCACGGCATGAGGCTGAGATGAACTAAGCACTTGTGGAAAGACAGCTGCCTACCGTGCCTTATCACGCGATCAACACGGGAAAGATAAGACTCTGGTTAAATTTTCCCATGTTTGGCATTTTAGAGCTTATCAATACAACAAACCAAGTAATAAACTTGAACAATTATATTAACAATATATTTACTAGATGCAACGAGAGACTTTGGTGCCTCACGTATGGGCGCCCCCCTCTAATAGCTAAAGCGTACACCCACATTGCACTAAACGTGTCTGATGAAAAACAACATAAAATAAACTTGAGGTTAAATACATTTTCAAATTAATATTTTTAGTTCAATAAATGTGTTCCCGAATCTAGATAATTCAACTCGAAGCCTGCCTGGCATCCTCTCCCTACGTAATTCAACCCCATCTCCTCCAAAAGATGTTTTCATTCCTAGTTTTCGAATCCTTGATATGGATGAAGGAGGGGACATTTGAGAAATTAACTTCTCGAGAAAACTGAAGGGCAAATTACCATAATACTTTAGCAAATCACTGTGAGATTCTGACATTCGCTGTACTAATAGATTATATTGCAGATCGCTGTTGACATGAGAGACGGATCTATAAGAGTTAGCACGGATGATTCTCTGGGATCTCTAGTCGTCCTTCGCATTTTAAGACTGGTACGAATACTAAGAGTATTTAAACTAAGCAGGTATGTTGCTATCGCACTGTTTCTCACGTTACTTTGAATCAATCTTCCATTTCCTATAAGTAATAATCCTCAAGCAGAGGAAATGTCTGATCATTAATCCATTCATTAATACAACTCTCGTCCTGTCCCTTCTCTTTGGGTTCTACTATACAGTACAGTTTACTATTAATACACTCGATGTGATGTGAAATTTTAATATTTCACTTATTCTGGAATATTGTATTTTCGTTCCAATACATATAATTTACTATCTAGCAATTTTGCTGTGCGAATTTATAGGAAATACGTAATATAACACACCGAATACAACTAAATTCAGAACACAATAAGTAGCAACAGCAATGTCAAAATAGGATTCTAAATACTTATTCAAGATTCAAGATTCAAGATTCAAGATTCGTTAGGAATATCTCACTATTCTGAAATGTGCAGTACATTCCTATACCCAGTAGTTTAGAGAACTTTGGGCAAGGAACGAGGGTATGGGGTAACTTTTATACTCCAAAAAACTACAATAGTTGATCTTATTTCATAACAAGATAATGAGTTTTACTATTGTACACACATAGGCGTATAACTTTGAAAGGCAAAGAAAGGATACTTGATTTAAAGATTGCGTGCTAATTATTCTAGTCAGTAAATTGAATTAAAAAATAATAGTACGGTAGACGTTAGTACATTCTACCCGTAAAAATAGCGACCGTTTTTACATGATTGCACAATTTACAATCATCTATTTTAGGTCCGCTCTTGTGCAACTTACGAATGAAGACCATTTCATCGTTTTTGTTTGATGATATGATATGATTTTGTTATATGATATAATCTCGAAGATTATGAATATACAGACATGTAGTCGGAAACAACACGAGATAAATCTAATCAGGAACACGTTTATACTCGTTTTAGTATTATTTCAGTCCTTTTACATGTAGACAAACTTCTCTATACCAGAGTTAAACATCAAAATATATTTTTTGACAGATATTCGATGAAGTTACGAGTTTTGGGACGGACACTTATCGCCTCTGTCGGAGAACTTTCGATTCTCGTGTTTTTTATATTCCTAGCTATGATTTTGTTCTCAACGGTGGAGTATTTCGTGGAATCTTCTTCCGGCCCGGGCAATAAGTTCGACTCCATACCAGCCTCGTTCTGGTGGGCTGTAGTTACTATGACGACGGTCGGGTAAGTGAAAGTAATATACAGAATGTCCCTGAGTAACGAACGAATTCCGTTATGGGTCTGTTCGTAAGTCTAATTTCTATGTAAGTCGGAACAGTTACGCACATATTCATCCACTATAGACAAATGTTTGTGTAGTACTATACAGCGTTAACTCTTTTACAAGCGAATATGGGTGGAAAGGTAGGGATTTTAATTAAGTATCAGATATAATTGGGGTTAATATTGCTGAGTGGGGACCATATGATGTTGGTTAGTCACTCGCGAAATCAAATCTCAAATATATTTTCATCTCCTAAAGACGGGAGTAGTCCGACCAATGTTCTCTCTTGAATGCGTGTAATGTAAAATTCACCCGTTATTGGCAATCGTAATTACTATAGGTAATTTTTTTTACTATCACCCATGGAATATGGACCGGAAATAACGATGTGTGATTTTTTAACTAGGGGCCAGTAACCAACGTTCGTTTTACTTACCGCACTACCCTAATCTGGCCCTGTGATAATCGGATAATCGAACATGGCGGGTGGGGCGTGTGAATGCATCGATATTCGAAATCGTGACAATTCACCGGAAGAATTTCGTATCAAATCATCGTAATTCTCGTATTATCGTTGGATCAGTGTATTGAGACTGCGGGTCTCCAACAACTCCCGACAACTATCTAATTTACACTCGGGCTATTAAACATTCTGTTACGTATTCAACATCTCTATGTTCATTAAAGAATACATTTCTCTCCTAATTACCACCGTTAACATGAATATAATTACCACAGGTGTTTCCCATTGTTATAGGTAACGATGTAGGAAGACTAGGCAGTCTAATTTCCCACACATCTATCTATGCTATGGAATACGGAACCGTAAAACTATAAGTTCTAAACACATCGTTATATTGCAATTTGCTTTCATATAATTACCTAAAAAGTAATCTAACTACAGAACAATATGTAACATTATACACCATTTCCTCGGTAATTTTAATTGGGCCAAACAAAAAAAGCCTATGGTCATATTTTGCTAGGAGGAGTTTGTAGCAAATATTACGTAATACTGATTTTACATGAACATTTGGCATATTATTTGTAATTAATTCATTAAGTCGATTACCGAATAATTGGATGATTGTTGTACAAGCATGGATCTCTGGTCTTGACTACTAAACTGGATTATTTATCATTTAAGTACTTTAGCTACGGGATTGCAGTCTCACTTGGGCAATGTTTTCCGATCCCAAACCCAGCTACATCTTATAACAAGAGATTTTTACCGCTTAATTGTGGATTGTGGCGCTCAATTGTACAAAATAACTTGTGCCAGATTCCCGTTATTCAACCATTCATTAGCTTTCAAATCGGAGGAATCTGAGGCATGAAGAACAGCAGTAGCACCATCACCAGTGCTTCTGTAAGATCTCTTAACGTAAATATACTCATTAATTTAGTTACGGCAACGCTTAATGTACCTACAAACCCAGCATTAGTTTTATAGTGAGAGAATATTGTCTAGTTTATACGTTTCTATGATATACCTCATGACAGGCTCAAAAAATTTCAATTTAATTTAGTTACGGCGACATCGTGCCCCGGACAGTTCTGGGTAAAATAGTCGGCTTTCTCTGCGCGATAACTGGAGTTTTGTGTATTGCCCTTCCTGTGCCATCTATCGTGAACAACTTCGTTAAGCAATTGGAAGAGGCAGAAAACCCCAGTAAGAAACTAAGGGACTTCAAAAAGAAAAGAAAGAAAGAAGAAAACAGAAGGAGCAACGGGCGAAGCATATTATCAATTTTAAAATCTAAGACCATAAACCACAATAATCACACTGCATCGAACGTGAGAGAAGGTGGTACGTCGACAGCTGGTGGTGCAGTTTAATAGACAAAGCAAAATGTCGAAAAACGCACGCAAAAAGCAAAAAGGCACCAACGGCAGCATACACTCCTAAAAAAATGAAATGTGCAATATACGGTTCCTTAAGCTGTGCTGCTATTTTTATCATTTCTACTGAGTAGATGGAAAAATCAACAATAAGACTTCAACCGTTATTGAATTTTACTATTTATTTCGTATACCTATACATTATTTCGTTACAAAATATATATACAAACAATGCCACTTGATCCGATCTTCAAACTAGGGGTAGTAGATAATCAGTAATGTAACTAGTATATCAGTGATAAGCTTGCTCAAAATATTGTTGAAATAAAATCTGTCCGCTAGATGTAGCGCGTGAGCAACTATTTAAAGATAGCAGAATCGTGCACAAAATGTAAATTACGGTATGAATTTAGAACCTGTTATGCAATAAACAAATCGCCATAGGTATCCTTCAATAAGCTATCTGACGCAGTTTCAGTTTTTGTACAATCCACACATAATAACCGACATCGTGAGACCAAATTCTATATAATATGGACTTGGAATTAGACCCAAGGTTACGAACAGCTATAAATAAGATTACTCCACTGCAACAAAATTTACGTCAGGTGGTATCGAGATCGTACAAACTTACATTTTCCCTATACTGTAAATGATTTCAATGCAAATACTAAATACTTTCTATAACGACTGAACGAAGTATAATTTCTAACAGAAACTGATGATATTCCTTTCTTTTATATCCCTTCAAATAACTGGAATAAATTGTTAGAGCTCCATAATCAATGAATAACTGCTGCTTCGAGACTAGCGTTGCTAGTGAGATGTAAACATATTTGACAAATGTGTGAGTTTGCCGGCTACGCATAACTATACTGGAATAAATTGAGCTTCTATTAAAATGTGTTAACGTTCTATTTCAAGTACAGTACACACATTACACCATGTCGGAAAGAAAAAGTAAAAATAGGTTAAACGATACATGGACCAAGGATGAACTCACACGTTCGTTGAAGCACAAGTCGGATAAAAAAAGCTCGCGTACGGAAGAAAAATACAAGGAAGAAATCGAAGACAAATACTCAAAGAGAGAACGGCATAAGCGCGAAGAACGGACTGAAAGTAATCACCGTTCGTCATCCAAGAAACACGAATCCTCGGATAAAAAACGGGATCGTGACGACCGATCATCTCGTTACCATGACAAATACGAGAAGGAAGACGATCGTTACCGAGATAAAGGGAAAAAGGACAGGAGCGAGCGGAAACACGGCAGAGATGAAGACAAATATGAAAGAATTGATGATGACAGAAAGCACAGGAGTAGCAGACAAGATGATGAAATTAAAGAAAGCCGAAGTCGCGAGTCCAAGTATGATGGAAACGGTGAAAGAAGACACAGACGTAACGAGGAAAAAGAGAACTACAGAGACACTGATAAATATCGTAAGAAAAAGACAGAAGACAGAGAAAGAGGTCATCCTAGACGATCGAACGATTACTACTATGATGTAGCCCAGGATGACCCAAAGCACAAAAAAAATAGACAACGGGAAGGAAGAGATGAAGAAGAGTATCGGGAGAAAAAACGCCATAGAGAGAAAAAAGAATCCAGGAGGAGAGAGGAAACGGAAGAAGAACGAGAGGAACGCAAACGTAGGGAGCGGAAGGAACGTCATCGCAGGGAAAAGGAAGATCGGGATCAAGAAAAAGGGAAAAATCGAGTCGATGATAGAAATCACCGTGACACCCGTGACAAGAAGCAGTCCGATGGTTCGAAATCACGGCATGGCCGGGACAGAAATGAAGAGTCGCATTCTAAAACGAAAGAAAAAGAAAAGCCAGATACAGCAGAGGAGTATAATTATGATGATGAAGAATTTGAGGATTATGAAGATGATTTTGAATCTGATCCTGGCGATAATGATAACGAAGAAGACACTGAGAATACTGGAAGCAGTGTGAATCGTACCACCAGTGAAATGGAGGAGCTGATGCGTGCGATAGCGGCAGAAAATGAGAGAGCCAACTCAGCTCAAACGTCTCGCATTAGCAGCTCCAAGACTTCGGAACGCTTTGATTCTCCCTTCTCCGATGATGTTTCTGGCAGAGAGAGCAAATTAGACACGTCCACGGACTCAAGTTTGGCCGCACTTCCGGTCACAACGATAAACTTCAGATCTGCCAAAAGCAAATCTTCTAGTACAAAGAATAAAAGGCGTATGTTGAAACGACATCAAGATCTAGCCACTCTTATTCAATTGGACACAGTCGCCTTCGACATTATTGAGCTGGCGCCAGAAACTGAATACAGTCTGTACATCAAGAATTATGGGAACTCAAACACGAGTCAGGTTTCTACGCAGTGCATGGATGACAACTTGGATCAAGAGATTCAAACGGATACCGCCGACAAGGTAGAAAAATGGAGTCAGCACCCGCCTCACGACATTAAAGCGTGTGGCGGTGTGATTTCAGCTGAGAACGAACAACAAACACAGCAGGAGGAGCGTGACAGAATGCTTTCTATGATGCGAGTCGACTCCCAAAGATTGGGTTCTTTCCTCAAGCGAGCCTGCAGGCTGATGGAAACGATTCTGATCGAGGATGAGATGTGGAAAAAATCTTCGGTGGAAGATAAACGAAAAAGCGGGCTGTCTTTTTGCGAGGGCTTGATCGCGCTGCAGACAGATCTCGCATATCTGCAGGGACGCAAAGTCGCCTATGTAGAATGCAGTCCTGGACTGGATGTCAATTTAGTTGCCGTTGCTTTCGAACCAGCTGCAACGACATTTTCTACGAGAATAGACCGCAAGGGAATAGTTACGGTGTGGGATACGAGGAAGCCTGCAGTCCCAGAAAAAGTTCTTGTCTGTGACTCAAGTCCACTTTGCTGTTGTTTCAGCCCGAGCAAATCTTACATTTTATTCGTAGGTACGGATAACGGCTGCGTTCTAGCATACGACTTGCGAGAGCCAGGGATTCATCATCAAATCGTCTCTATGGATCGAACTAGAGAAACCGTTTTACGAAATCCAACATACAGCACGGGTTGTTTATCAGACGGTCATTCTAGTCCTGTTGTATGCCTAACAGTCATCGGCAGTTCGTCCAAAATATCCACCAACGATAATAAAGTGGGTCATGCTGAACGTAGCGAAGCGAAAGTTGCCCAGTCCGGATTAGCTTTTCAACTCGCATCATTGGAGGAAGCAGCAAACCTTTGCATATGGATAGTGGTTGAACTTCAAACCGAATCTGTGTTGGATGGAGATTTAGGATTATCTCCCCATGGCAAAATAAAACTCTTGAAGAGCGTAAACGTTTCCATACGTCCACCCGTCAAAACATCCTTGCCCGATTTACCCTTTCGCACGTTCTGTGTTCGGTTTTCATACACTGACCCCAACCATTTTTTCGTCGGTACTGATACGGGTCACATCGTTCACTGTAGCCAGGGTGTGGCTGCATCTCGAAAAAGGGGAATTTTGGCTGACAACAAGTTGTTAACTTTTTATAATGATCTTGATCTTGCAGCAGCTGTATCCAGCATTGACATAAATCCTTTTCAGTGTTTCGGCTCTTCTCTGATGCTGGCTGGATATAACGATGGCACTCTTCGTCTTTATGTTTGTAACAGAGAACTGCCGATTCTCACTTGGCCGTTTTCTACCTCGGGTGCGGCAGTTGTTAAATGCCAGTGGTCGACATCGCGTCCTTCTGTATTTTTCGTTCTCGATTCTGAGAGCAACCTTCACATATGGGATCTCGTCATTATGAGCTCAGGACCCATAAAGACTGAACATATCAGCAACAGGAAAGTTCACCATTTCAGTTTAACCAACATGTCAGAGAAATCAAAAAAGCAAAAACCCAAAATAGCTCTCGTTTATGATTCGACAACAAAAAACAGTGCTGCATCGCTGGTCGAAGTTCATAATCTAGCACCTCATTTTGCATTACCTATGGACACAAACGAAACAGAACAACTATCTGTGTTGCTACAGTCGATGCTATGAGAGCGAAAAACCAGGGCTGTAGGGTTACGAATGAAATATTTCATCTCTGACGTCAAGAATTGCTGAGCATGTACAAAGAATTTCTGAACATAAGAAGATCCCTGGAATGTATTATCAATCCTGGTCGATTATTTGCTAAGAGTTCTTCCAACTACAACCTACTGTGCAGTGAATCGACTAAATACTATACTTCGGTAAAACTTCAAAAATCAAGTTTAATACGCGTTTAATGAAGATACATATTGGAGTTTACCGTGAATAAGTCCCTTCGAGAAAATGGCTGGTTATATTCGGGTGAGATTTGATTCGTTTTAATTATTTAAGAACCGAGCATCAGAAGGGTAATAGATCCAAATAAACTTAAGCAAATTCACCTTAAAACTTCTCAAATAAAATCACTAATCTATGGGTGTTTATTTGTAAATTAAGTTTGCATTTCTCATACCTTCTTTTTCGAATTATTGCCCAGGGATTATTCACGAAAAACTCCAGCAGTGAGGATAGTTTTTTACGTACACCTCGGTGCAATAATATTTTTGCTATGATGCTGATTCACAATAAGATACAAGTCCCACACTCGTTTTCCATCATGTGTCTGTGTCAAGTACAATACTTGAATACAAAAAGATTAAATCTTTTGCTATCTATGTACCTGAACTCTGTAACAAATCTTTTTCTCATCTCTATTGCAATTTGAGTTAGAAAATTTATTTTTGTTAAGCCACTTTTTTAGTTTATTCGCGGCATACTTGCAAGTTGCCAAAGAACGGTACAGTGCTGTGATCTCTCTCGTTTTATATTATAACTTCAACTATGATATCTGTTCTTTGTATGAAGAGTATTTTTTCTAAGTTCAATGTTAGTATTGTTGTAATTTATGTTCCTGTATTCTGTAATAAAACTCCTTAGCAACTGTATAGATTTTATATGGTAACTGTACCCTCCCTAATTTTCGGATTATTATTCAAATCATAAGTTTAGCACAGATGAAATATTTATAATATAAATTCACAATTGCTATTCACAATGCCACATTCAGTTAGTTCTAATAAAGCTGGCCCCCTAGATACTACAGTACAATGCGACAGATTCTTAAATTACCAATACTTTGCTATAGATATCCTTGATTCCTACAATATCTTGAAAAACAAGATTTGACAGATATTTAGGGTAAATAGGAACATAAAATTCACATTCTTTATGCTACTATCACTCCAGGTAAAAAATTGAAAATAAATTTATAAACTTATATAAACCGAATTAACGTACCTTCTGGATACTGGGTTTGTTGATTTCTCCCTATGATTTCATTGTAATGAAGGTAGGCTACCTTTTTTGTCTCTTAATATATATAGCTTATCCAGATAGAGTAGATTATAATACAACTAAAATGCATCACAGAGTTGAATTAAATACATATTCAGGTACAAGTTTATTAGTGCAGTTCCTCAGAAAACTCGGTTACATTATAGTAGTAGATTAAGTGAGCTTAGGCTAGGCTGATGGTTTGTTAACACTCACCCTAATCTACTCTAACGTCTAGTACAGTGCTTCTCAACCTGTGCCACCTGGCTCAATAAATGGGGAATTTAAAATTCCTAGGAGGGAATTTGCCAAACGAGGGAAATGGGGAGGAATTTGGAATATGGAAAAAACGTTGAGAACCTCTGGTCTAGTAACTTCACGGCTATATGCCTTACATGCACACAAGAAAATGAAGTAATAACGAAGCACCACTTAGAATTTCTTTACGAGATAGATATGCTGGTATATTAAATTTTGATTGAACAAACGATATTGATTTGATTAGAAACTAATAGAACATGGGGATTCCGAGTCAGAGTGACCTTTCTTTCGCATGACCTGACAGCTGAAGTCCGTCCCTCGCAATTCGCAATTCCCATGCTTGACGGACCCTATGTACTATATTGACTTACGGTTACGGACAACGCAATCATATCCATAAAATATAAGGCAACTCAGCACAAACAAATAGATATAACATGGATATAGAAACAGCAAATTCATTTCAACATACGACTTAACTTTGCCCGCCAGTAAATTGAAACATGTTTCACACACAAGGTCATATTATGATGTCACGGGTCATGAAACATCCACCATCCAAACTTTCACTAGAGGGAAACATCGAAAAATAAAAGCTGAATGCAAATGCCCTGATTCAGATTCCCCAAACACTATTTCCTGAATGTTTCTTATATATTTCATTTAATGAACATCGCTTATCATCTTTCTACAACCTGTTTTAATAATTTCGCTATAGCTATCTCCATTAATGAGTTATTATATAATATGCTGAAAGCGTGATGAGTAGAAACACGATGTACTTCACCAATGAATTCATTCATACCAAAAATATCGAAGAAACTTTAGTTCATTTAAACTAACAACATAATTATTAATATACTTTTCTTACTTCCCAACTTACAGATGTCTATACAGTATAATAGAGTACCCAACACACGCAAACGTTTACACTCGTATACCTAACTTCTTTCCAGGCCTTGTTCTGAGATTATGAACATACCACCATACCATTAGCACTTGTAGACAAAGAAGCTCTCTGAACTGTAACAAAAAGTCTTAGTGTAAAATAACTATTCCACCTACAATACTGTTCTGGGACTTGCAACTAAATCCTCAGTCTCATCACAAGCACAAAGTAACTTCGAAATTGAATACTTTACTACTTTAAAATAGCAAAAGTGATTTTCAGAAAGAAGAACGAAATGTGTGATTAACGAAATCATATTAAAACAATTTAGAACCTGATTGAGTGATTTAGATTTAGAAGATTTCGGTCATTTGAATATAGTTGTGGAATATCAACATAATTGTCAAACAGGAATGACATATACACTCGGAGTATATATCAACATCAAATGGGATATTATGTTTGGAACATAAAATGTGAAAAGCAAGTCTTTAATGGATTTATGATTTTTATTACTCAATTGGTCAAAAACCTGGCAGTTACAGGGTGACGGGCAGTGTTTAAGGCACTATTACTGACACAGCAGTGTACTATTGGCAGGTGTTATAATCGTTTGTAAATATCATGCAATACCACACGGCAATTTCAAGCAGTTATAAAATACATGGCGAAATTGAAAAGAAAAATAGTTATCGTAGCAGCCACCACTCACAGCAAAACAACCAACACTGTCAGTAAAATAAATAAAAGCACTTTTCTCTTTAAAAAGTAGATTGAAACTTAAGAAGCAGTGTAACATGTAAGTAAAATAAGGGAATAATCGACAGCTTACAAGAAAGCACCCTAAAGAAATAATAGAACAAGCAGTTTAGAATTATGCATCGTAACACCGTAAGACTAAACTTATAATAGGTTTCAACGCAGACACGAAAACAAAAAAAAGAACGAATTGTTTTTATGGAAAAACGTATCCATCTTGGTGTGTTTAAACAAGTAGAAATAGAGAACATGTATAAATTTAGATTAATAGCTAAGAACATGTCGGCGAGCAGTAATGAACAAACAAAAAAAGTAAACATTATTTTTACATTTAGAACAATTTTTTAGTAAATGGAGGTAAGGCTCATGCTGCGACACGTCTTTTTTCCGACAAGACGGTTGGTTTTTCCACCTCTCATGCTGTTTACGTTTCTGCGCATGCCGGCGTGCGACATGCCACGGCGACTGGTGGGAGTGAAGCTTTGAGCTTCTTGTCTGGCCTCTTCGAGCTCCCTCGCGAGGATTTCATTCTTGAATTTTTCCTGATTCAATTCCTTTCTTAGCTGGTCTCTAGTTTTAGATGATCCGGGAGCGAGTAATCGGTGTTGTGTCAGGACTGCAGCACTGGGCCTTCTTGTGGGGGATGGGTGGACCATGCTTCTGAGAAGAGCGTTGAATTCGTCGGAACAGTGAGGTAAAGACTCAAGTTCTCCACAACGGATTTTATGCCATTCGGAATCGTTCTTTGGTGGCGTGATTCCGCTGGCTAGTTCGTGGAGGGTAATGCCGAGGGCAAAAATATCTGCTTTTTGAAGATGAGTGTAATCTTCCTGAAGAATTTCGTTCGCCAGGTACCGGCAATCACCTTCTTCTACGTGTGGGTCTTCGACAGATGTAACGTGTCCAAGATCACCGATTTTATATGTCAGACATTCCTTGGTTTTGGTCAAAAATGGAAGATTATCTTCATCATCGGTCTCAGCCGCACTGGAAACAATAGGTTCCATATCGATGCTCTTTCTTTCTTTGCATATGAACACATTGCCAGGTTTTATGTCCATGTGTGCTAGGTTTTGAGAGTGAATATATTTGAGTCCTTTCGCTGTTTGGAGCAAAAGAGTCTTGGCTTCTTCTTCAGTAAACCTTTCACCTTCCATCTGGTTCTTGCTGGCGACATCAGCAAGGCTGCCTCCGTTACAGTACTCGTTTTGAATTAGCATGTGGTCATTCTCTGCCCACGCGGAATAGTATCTGACGACGTGTCTGTGTTTTCCGAGAACGGCGTGTGCACAAACTTCGCGTATTGCGTTAGCCCTACAAGTGAAAATGAAAGTTAGTATACTGCTTAACTCGGACATGAACAACTTAGTGGATACTCGTATTGTAAATATTTAGAATTCATGAATTATATCCACAGTAACTTACTCATCAACAGATCCGGCTAGGGGCTTCTTGGAACGTTTCACTGCATAAACGCAACCATCAAGACGATTCATACATTTGTATACTGAACCAAATTCTCCATCTCCAATTTTGCAAACCTCGTGGAACTCTTGTTGATAGCGGGATATGTTATTTTCTCGAAGATGAATTCTCTGTAAAGATATAAAGGTATTGTTAGATACTATACTGTGCAAATATTGAAGACATTTCTATAATTTGTGAGGCTGGGATAATGATGGTGAGCTTTTAACTAACTTCATTAAAATTTCTACTGGTTACCACTGGTGTTACTGTAATCTCATAGAGTAGCACTAAATTGAATAGGATAGTTTTGTGAGCGATTCTTACCTTTGCTGGACGTACTTCATCTTCCTCATCGATATCATCCAAACTAAATGAATGTTTTCTTTGTTTCCTTTTAGGTGTTGGTCTGTTGTCAGGAGTAAAAGGGTTGACGTTAACCGATGGCGTGTTCCTCTCCCTTAATGCGCTTAATCTGGATTTTCTTCCGGCAGATCCCTTCATGATAACGAAGTCTGTTTCGTCGTCTGTGCTGTCGACACCACTGGAATTGACCTTGTAACTTGAAAAGGGACTACTGTTTGATTGCAATGGAGAGGCTGCATCTTGCATTTGTAGAAGACGAAGTCTGCTTCTCGATTTAAAACTGTTGTTAGGACTTGGAGGCATAGGCGTGGATGGCGCTTCTTTCGTCGAAAACTGTGCGGGCTTTGGTAGCGTAGGCTTTCTGGAACATAGCTTACGCATGAGGGTTTTAGGTGTGGATGGTGTATCGAAAAGGGTGAGGGCTCTCAGCTTTCTTGTGTGAGGGGGCGTATCGGGTGGGGAACGGACTGGGGAACAGCAAGAAACACCTGATGAAGATGCGGGAGAAAGTTTAGGTGATACAAAGTTAGGCTTGTTCCTTCTTTTGATCGGAGAAGAGAAACTGCTATCGCTGTTGTTTTCATCCCCGCTACTGCACGAATTAAATTCCAGGACTGTCGATTTGCGCATGGGTGTGGAGGGTGTGTTTTCGTCGTACGAAAGGCACCCAGAGTCTCTGCGTTCACAGTAATTGGAGAATGGAAGTTTCTTTATAAAGGGCGAGTTCATTTCTTCATCTTCGGAAGTAGATTCACAAGTGAAGCTGTTGGCAGCGCACACTTTTCGAAGAGTATTTCCATTTTGATTATATAACATTTTTCGGAGAATTCTTGACCGACTGACAGAAGTGACGGAAGATGGTGTGCTGGTAGGTCCTCTGCTAATTTTTGACTTTGGTGGGGAGAACAGGGAGCGTTTGGCAGGCGAGGGCAAGCAAATTCTGCTCATCTTTGTTGAGCGTGTTTTGCATGAAGTAGGTGATGGTGTGAGTGATAACTGCATGCCTAGATAACAAAATAAAAAATTGTAAGATACCAACATACTTTAAATGTAGTATATATTAATGTAATTCACTAAATTATCAATGTACAAGTATCAGAAATCAAAAAATGCTTACCAGAGTCGTCATCCATAAATCCATCATCGCTAAAATCCAAAGTTGTATTACTATCAGCCATTGAAGCTTTAGCAGGACTGGTACATTGAAGAGCAAAAGCCATTTCAAAATGCCTTGCAGGATATGAAGATAATAAAATTCAGAACTACTCCAACTTGGTTCCTTGTTTCAGGAACTTTCAACTTTGACAGGATCAGTAAAGTTTAATGTAGATAAGTAAGGTAGTGTAGAAGACTGCTGAAAATGGAACAAGATATGATTAATATTATTATTATTGTTTCATACTATGTTCAGTAACTAATAGATTGGTTATGCTATCTGAGCTGACTGATAGCCTATTATCTTATCAATATTATAATTTAACTAATAAACTCGGATTGCTCACTTGAATGCTTCGCCCTTACCAATCAGTATATCCTATACTCTAAGGTTGGCTCTTTATGAATTTATTACGGCTTACTATTCAAGTGACACTACGCCATTATAGCTATAGATTGCCGCTATTTCTTGATACATATGCGTATATACACTTAGGAAAGCTGATAAACTTCCCAAGCTTTATCTGAATTAAACTGAGCTGTAGAATTCAAAACACTCGCTGCTGTGAAGCAGATAGTGGTAACTCGAAACAATGAATGAATCACCAAGCTACACCGCACTCTATATACTTGTAAATTCATCCTGTGGGGCAATAAAGCTCCTGAAATATTCCCAGCTTCCTGAGAACTACAAATCTCCTAACCTTGCGATAATCCAAGCATAACAGAACCTGTCTTATCACACTGCCTTGCCTAGAATGATGTTGTTATTTTCGCCGTCATAACTTTGTCACTTTGGCTCTGATTAGTAATCAAATTCAAACGCTTGATTAGCGAATTACGAAACTAACAAAATCTCGCTTCTTTCTTATTGCTCACGTCACCGGCGCTCTCATACGTTTGAATTACGTGAGTGTGTGCGCGGCGTGGTCAATGGCGGGAGAGTGAATTCGACAACCAATCACAGGCAAGGAAAAGACGATTCAATCAAGCAGAAAAGAAAAAAGCTCGTCGAGAGAATTTCTTTAGTTGTTGATTATAACTGCAACCAGCTGCCTTTTTCTCGCCTTTTCGAAAGTGCTAATGAGGAGAGGAGGGGATTATCATAGCGTCTGTTCTTTATCGAACGCTTTGCGGGGTATCTGAGAAGACTTCATTGTTCCACGCAGTTTCCTGTCTTTATCAGTGTAACGTTCAACTCTTCAATTATACGAATTCACCGATTATCAAGGCCAAAGGACTTGTGGCCAAGCTATTGTTCCTCAAGGCCAATTCATTAGCATTAAAATAACCCTATGCATAATGCAACCTGCTAATGAGCAGGTTGGCTCGTGACCTTGAATTACTGTTGTTATACATTGGAAATAGCCTACCATACATTAGCGATACTCTGGCCTAAAGCTCGATAATTCTAGGAAATAAGACTGTATTAAACTAATTTCTCTGTAATATATCGTAAGGTAAGACAATGCCAATCTGTCACAGTTATAGAATGAAAGTGTTACTATATCCGCTATCACTGGGTGCATCTTCTATAATACCCAGTAATCGCGATCAGAATTACGTATTACTATACATATTTTCGATATTTCGCATATGCTCATCCTCAGGTTAAGCTACTTAACTGTGGAGGTCCTCTGTCTGTGGTGAAACTGAACTAGTATGATCTATTCGCTCCACTCCACTCCATTAATACCATCCGAGGTAGGTAGCCAAAAATAACATTAGATAGATGGTTACAAAAAATATCTTTGGTGCAAAATCACCATCCTTAGATGTTCTCAAATTGGTTATTGGTCTCATTTCTACACCGCGTACGCAAACAAACGGTTGGTGTAGTCGGTTCTTCAGAACTGTGTCATGTAAAGGTATCCGACCTGCGTTATCTACCTCAACCTTTTATCTATTTCATTGAGGCGAAGGGGAAATTGGCTTGATAACGTAATACATGTTGTCGCTCTTCGAATCAATTTCCGTCCACGGCCGTCCCGTAGGAAATAAGCGTAGTCGGTGACGTTAATTACATCCATTAGGTAGACGATAAGATAATTATGAAAACATTATTGGTCAACGAAAAAAAGTGGGTCTTGACATATTTTATTGGACATGCATATTACTGATAGAGCTTTATGTTTTAAAGCCGTGGTTACTCTGCGATTGAAAATAACTTATTAACTTACAAATTTCCTAGAATGCAACAACACAGCAAAAGATTATTTCTAGGAATTCGTACGCTCGTTTCACTAAAACATATGTTGGCGCGTTATACCGTAATTCGACTGAAGTGCCGACCTCGACACCTAGTGGTCGTAAATTCTAAGCGCATATTGCCTACTACAGGAAATCGATCTAGCGATGCTTACGTTAGGTGAGATGGCTTAGTAAGGCGACAAAGGGATTTAATATCCTGACGCTGTAACAAATGAACCGTGTTAATATGATGCCGCAATAATCACGTCATAACAATATGTCATAAATTGCTCGGTGACGTAGAATAGGAGCGACTATCCTTCCGGAAATATGCAAGACGAATATCCTAATGGCTAGCCATGTGTAATGAGTTGTAAAATCCTTAAATGTACGCTTTTTTGTAAACGCACATATAGTAAACATGGAGAAAATGTAGTAATGAAGTTTTCCAATAATACTTTATCGCGATTAGTGGGTAAGATTATCAGATAGATAAGAAGACTTGTACACAATTACGAGCAAACATTTTCTCCGTAATGGAGACTAATTCGCAGAAAAAACACACATACGTGTCAGAAAAAGGGTTCTTACAGTTATTGATACATAATAACTAAAAAGCAGAGTCCTTAGAACGAGTTTACTTTCCCAAAGCTCCTAGCGAGAACAAAGCCCTGTGCAATCGGATTTGTCCTTTGCAAACAGTAACACCTAGTTGACGAATATAGTACCTACTGTCCGAGAACAATACAATCGTCAAGGTAATCCTGTGTCACTCAGAGAAAACAAATCATTTCTGTGATAATCCTGTAACTCGTTAATTTGATGAAATAACACTCAACTAGTAACTTGAGTGGGAAATCAAACACTACAGAAAAGTGGAATTAATTTTTTGTTTGTGCCGACTTATTACCAGGTAATAAAAAAGGTAGCTTTCGTGGTTTTAAGTTCCCAAGCTAACACTAAAAGACTATAACTACCTGATGAATTGTCTGAGTCTACTTAAGGTCAGTGCTTTCCAATAATTGGATGGCGGGAGGGCGTAGATAGACTACTTGGACACCAAATTCGCTATTTTTAAATTTTCAGAAGTCTCATGGTTAATATTACAGTAATTTTCATATGTAGTTACATCTTGCAATTGGTACACATCACGCTTTAATCGCGAACAAGATCAAATCAGTCGCGGAATGTAGATAAGATACGAGCACGGAAATGGTAAAATGATTACACGTTTACTACCTTGCATTATCAGTATTTCACGAATCATTCATCTTAATTCATCACACATCATAAAGTATAATACAGAATATACTTCAAGATCACAGCGATACACAACGGATGCTTTATTTGCAGAGGAAAATGCGATAAGGAATCCGATAAGAAAATACTGTGTTATATTTTACAGGTCCTGTAGCTTATCCAATCATTCTTCTGCAAATTAGGACTGTTCTCTTAAGCTAATCTAACAAACCTTCGGCAGGCAAACCCAATTACATTATTGCTGATTAGAGGGAATTAAGGTTAGCTGCTGATGACTTCTTTACTAGAAAAATACAAGAACTAAACAAATACGAATTATAGTTTGAATGCGATGTAAACATTTTACGAAAAGGTACAGCGCGAATGACCTAGAAACCTGTTACGGTAAGCTAACCTGATCTACATTGCTACCGTGCTGCACGAACAATACATGTGTTCCTGGGAATCCCAATTCTTTTACTTAACAGAAACTCATACTATACTACCTTGTGTAAGGCAAGGGTTCAGACTAGTGTAAATAAACAAATAAACCTGTTCGAAATCTAGTCGAAATATGCAATGGTTGTTTTTGTTTGTTTTTCTCTTGTGTTTATGTCTACCGTTTCAGGGCCATTGTTTCAGTACATGTCTATTGCGTAGCATACCCCCTACCTGGACAAACAATGCATTATATGTTTGTATTGACATAAATATGTACATTTGTAAGGTAGAAATTTACATTCTAAGGCTAAGGAAGAGTTGACGTCTATATGTATATTTGTTCTACGTTATAGGGAAAGCAGCGGTATACAAAACTTCGAATAACTAACGGAAAAAGGTATAGTTTTCCGCGAAAGGAAATGTATTGAGTTTCCGGTCGTATATATAGACCACCTTAACATAGAAGTTAGTTCACAGTGGATATTTTGGTGGAATGAATTGATAAGCTTTATGAAATTCTCAACGAATACTGTAGCTTATGCACTAACCCTGCGAACTTCGTATACTTAACATTCTAACGACCCACCAGGATCTTAGGATTATATATTTCTACATGGAGAAAGTGTATATAATAAATGCCTATTCCCGAAGTCGTGAATACGGGGTTTAATTAACAACGTAATATAAAATTCACAACCCGAAAATTTGAATCCTATTCTGAATTTTAGAAAGACATTTAGTTTACCTCGTTCAAGGATTACGAATTCAGCGTAGACGAAAAAGTGCAATTGAAAACTATGCCGTCGATTCCGCCTATGGACATAAAAGGAGACTGAGGTGATGGATCGTTAAGCCCCTATTACCTACGCGACATGAAACCATGACATCAATGAAGTCGAAGATAGCTGAGCTGAAGGTCTGCTCATCTTAACTGCTGGACAACTTTACCCATCTCAGCATGTTTTGAAGGTCATTCATTTCTGTTATACTTTACCAAAACGTTGAATTAGGAATATCCAGTACTTCTCTATTTAATATAATCACACGGGATTCAAGTCTGGATTGATATATAAATGCTACAATGGACTCTTAAGATCAAGATTTGAACTCGATGATAAGTACCAAGAAGTTAACTACATGGATAATCCAGATAAAGTATATTTTACTAATGGAAGATGATTGAATCTTTATGTGTATTGCCCATTACGTGTTAACGCGTTGATGATGTAATAATGTCCTCATTAGATGACGTGTATAGTGGAGGGGCATCTATTTACTTAACTTACGGGCGCAAAAATTCATAAATCACAAATACAACGATTTACGAAGAAAGTAGTTGTAATTCAATATGTGGTGTATTGTATTACAAAGGGAGTGTATTTCCAAGTGCTATTGTGTACATGTTCCACGAATGTCTCTATCAGATATTTACATGAAAGGTTGTCTTCAATGATTATTTGTTTTGCTTGCACACATCACTGGACAAATACAACAAACAAACACGATGTCTTAAACAGGTGCAACTACACTGATAATAATAGATACGTCATAATCGTTTGGGTGTTATCTGGTTTCTTCGAAATGAATTCAGTTGAACTTTCCTTTTCAAAACATTGAATGAACATAGAAACATACACACGTTTGTTTATACGCTTGGGCACGTGCTTGCTACACTGGCAAATGAGTAGTTGATAAATCTGGCATGTATACACCACAGAGACCATGTCATTCTTTTGAGCTATAAATTCTAAGATAAGGACGTTTCAGAAGATACGGTAGTTTGGTGATATGACATGTGTATGGGAATGATGAATGATGACGTGATGAGTACTGAGATTTATTTTTATGATATTAAACTGAAAGACTATATACTATCTTACCTCGAAATGCTCTAACAGCACTATCGGTTAAAAATAATTTCATGCGCAATTTGGTTTCGACATAAACGAGTTCACCTGAATTTCATATAATTGATTTTTCTATGGGCTATTGTACAAGTAAGGCACACCTCTGTGCCATTTCACCCCTGTTAGTTGTTCTGAGAAATCGGACCAAGCGATTATGTGGTAATGTCTGGTTATATCAAGGACCTTAACCGTCTTCAAAGGTTTAGATTTATGTCATACTGTCCAGCCATATGTCAGTGCACCGACTACAATGAACTTCACATGCTGGGAAACGTCTTGATATCCAATTACCTAGGTAGGCATGGTCATATCCCGCTGAACACCTTAATGTCGGTGAGTTAAAACACGTCTAGTGCCCTGAATAAGGTGGTATAGCATCTCGCCTAGCAGGGTACCTTAATCTGTACACCCCCAGGTGAAGATGCAACAAGAGTTGAAGTACGCCGATAGATCACTAGTTGGCCAATCAAGAGTAATTCTACTGGCATGAAAAATTATGACATGCCGAGAATCTATCGGTAACTGACTATAGAATATATGGAGTTCAACTATTTTAAATGATTTTTTATACCTTCAAATTTCGTAACATTTGAGCTGATTTATCTTGATCACCTTTGCGGCAAAATAAATCTGTTGGATCTGGGGTATACGACGGCTCGTAAATGCGCAGCCTATTAACCCGGTGTAATAGCCCAAAATATACCGCTGTCTAGACTAGTAACAGCCCAGAATATACCGAGACTGTTTATAAGTTTGGATTCATTCCAAGGGAGGAAACGTCGTTCTCCAAACCATATGCTTCAGGAAACACGGTTGCCAACCTTTCTTGGTCCCAACCAGAAATCACTATTGCACAAGTAAGTGTAGGTACTCAGGGCTTTACGAAGGTAAAGGGTAATATATGAATTCAAATGTATTAGGCATTGCGTCCTTCCTTTATGTTAGGAACCGATTGAAATATATTTTATTCCTGATATAGCAGTCATCATTTCTTCGTTGAAACAATTAGTTACACGCATCAGGCACTGGAGGTCACATCACCACAGAAAATCTGCAGCATTTAGATCCGATTGACATTACGGAAATATGTGTAAAACAGTATAGCAGTTATATAATAAATGAGCGCTATGGAAATAATAATTAAAAAACGAATAAAAGTTTCTGGGTACACTCCACAATACATACATGTAACCATTAGGCTGGGTATAGTATATTAAAATTATTACAATAGCATTTTCATACTCACAAAATGCAAAAATTCAAATGAATATAGTTTATCCACCGTATTAACACCGTATCTATAATCGCTATAACTTTATATGTCGTACAATGAACAAGAATTCCGAGTGTACGCTGATGATCAATTGTAGTAAATTGACCAAATCAATTGCGGTGAAAGTACTTCGGTAAACCAAGGTCCTTCTGCTATGGAAATTTTTTATTGCCAGAAACAGACACAGCAGTACAATTTTTTATGCAAAAATCATCTGACATGCACTGTATCAACCAGGTTTACCATTAGGTTTAACGACTTTTAAAATACAAATTAAGACACAATGATAAAGCGTAATAAATGGTATAATTGCACTTGATTCAAACAAGAGAGATAGTAACACAAAAACAAATCAAAAACGTACATACTGCAGGCGTCTCATCTGCAATATACACATCTCAGTAATAGGATTAGCAGTGGTTTACAGCCTGTCATATTAGTTATGTTTATTAGATTACATTGGGTTGATAATTCCGTTACGATACAGACATGTTAGATCTATTCAATTTAGCACTTGTTAAGTGGATTGTATCATTATATACAGTGTTCAATACTAAGCACTGGGAAAATCAATATATATAGAAATCAAAGTAAACTACATACAGTATAATCAAATATACTTGGGATTAATAAGATAAGAAATCAATACAAGGCCACAAGCAGTTTGGCACACCATTGGTGTTTGGCTGAGTACGAAGCGATTGGAAGGAACAGGCGATATATAGATATATATTTATAAATATAATACACAATGTAAAGAAATTTGAAGGAACTACCTTACTTTCTTCATATAGAGAAACAAGGTTAAGATATCCATTTAAAAAGTAGTTTTATAAAATGGGCAATGATTCTAGCGAGTTCAGGTGAATGCCTTGAGATAGTAATCAGCTTAGAATAGGACTTCTCTTAAACTTTTTTAAACTTTCAGAGTTTACACTTGTAGGCAATTTAATATGTGCAAGACTTCCATCATCATCATCACATCCATATCCAGCCTCTTCAAGAGGTTGACTCAATGATGTATGGAATTATATATGGGGTGAATAAAATTAAAGATTAACTTAGAATGTAGGCATATATCAATATTGTATATGATGTAATTCAATGAAGTAATAGTTAAGATGACTCAACTGGGATATGGATAACTCCCTTATCAAGACTAATATGTGACCATGTAGAGACATTTTTACAAGCTGTAGGTAGCTTTGAAATAAATGTTTGCAGAAAATCAGTGGCACAGATCAAATGAATCAAGATGCATGGAAAATATTTTTTGGGTTTAAGATGGGAAAATTTTCAACTTGTAATCTTCGATACCTATAAATTATTGCGGACAGTGTACAGTATACGTTACTGTAGAAAGTCCCCTTGTTTCATTGTACAGAAATGAGTTAGAATAGCATAATGTCAAAATTTTGTTCTAGAGAAGCACCAATCATGTTTATGTGGGGCTTTCAAAGATAATACAGGAAAGAAATTTAATCAGCCTATCACAAGTCCTCGTCTCCGATACCTTCGAATGCCGTGGCAGAATGCATAGAAAAATCTGTCGGAGCGGTAGTCGAACTGCCTGTCTCATTCACAGCCCTTGACCCCAACTTGGCATTTAGTAACGAGACATTTGATAGCTTCTCCTATATGATCCGGAAAATTCACATAAAAAATGATAATATATGATTTTTAACCAGTTACCATATATTCTCAAGATGTTTCGTTATTAAAATGTATTTATGTATCATTATCTCTCATAAGAGATCAAATTAACCTCTGGTTTGCTATTAAAACTGAATTGCTGTGTTGCGAATTGTTTATGTTTGAAAATTGTGTCACCAACTGAAAGCTCTGGTGTAGCATATGTACAGACTATGGATCCTTTAGATCAGAATCTCAAACCATTCTATAATAGTAATTTAATAGAAATAACTGGTTATCACGGATGACTTAATATGCACATGATCATGAAGGTATCTTTTGGTAGAGTAAATATGAATAAAGTATGTAATGCAGCTGCAGGAATACCCATTCCAGGATAGGATTCTGAAATTCTGGAATTCTTCCGGAATATCTAACTACCGTATTGTATATTGTAACTCGTAGTGAATAGGAAATTCCAATGTAGCAAGAGATTGATAGGATAAAGGTATGGCATGGTGGGCATATGACCCACACAGCGTGTACCACTTTCTTAGCAAAACCCTTGCAAACTCATTTATTTTACATTGCTAACTGCTATGACTGGTTGATCAAAATGTAATGCAATGTAACAAAACATGGTCTATAATAAAATTAGGATAACTGAATACTCATACTCACAGAAATTTTCTTCACTGGATCCTTTTCTTCTTTCTGTTTCATCGTTAAAAAAAAGACAATATTTTCAATACATTAATGATATTATTTGATTGTTATTATGTGAGACACTATCAACTCCACAAAATGATTTCTACCTGGATGATTTCAGAACCAAACAAGGCTTCAGTAGTTTTATCTCTCGGTTTAAAGTGAACAACGTTGCCAGATTTGCTTCTGTCTGAGGGCTGGTAATATAATTTAAAAGTTATGAGAGTGGAAAAACATTGAATACATGGCAGTAACTACCTTCTTGATTCGACCTCCTCTTCTCTTCCTCATCAGTTCATCGACCATGTCTTTGATGCACATACTCATCATGATAGCCTGGAACAAATACCAACAAATAAATTAGTGTTCTTTTTGATGTCATGATATCGTTTGTACCAGAGTTGTATCAAAGTTGTTTGCGATGAGTCTCTAGTCAGAGCAATAGTCGTTAGATCAGAGATCAGCTAGAGGAGGATCTCCAAACCCAGAAATAATTTACTTTGTATATATATCAAATGAAATACCAATATACACAACTACAAGGATGATCATGAATTAGGATGGCCATTCTAAAAAAAGATGAGTTTTATTTCACTTACTAAATCACCAGGGTGGCCCTTTTCAAACTTCCATGAAGTAGAAAATCGCATGAACCTAATGGTCTCATATACCATACCATACATATATGCTTCTTTCAATTTCTACCTGATCACTTATCAGAGAAATCCATTTCATTTTCCCTTTACTAATAAGATATTCCAGACTAAGTTGAAGGACTGGATGCTCTTGCTCTTTCTGATTTTCATTAAGTTCTTTGCACTGATCGAACTGGGCTGAGATCTGGGAATAAAACACACATTATTATGCATTGTGCATGGATATATTCCTATTTGAGACAATTCAGGTATCATAATTACAAAAATTTAAGCAACATGTAAACTGCATTATAATTAAGACACAATATACTTACTCTCCAACACCTCATTCTGGTTACATTGAAAGTTGCTTCTTTTACTTCAGAATTTCCAACTTGCACCCTGAAAATTAAACCACAGTCATTGTAGGTTGAGTTATCAAAATCTACGCTTGACAACGGTCTACTATTCATTATTATATTTATATTTTTTTACCTTAGGTGTCGATTATTATAAAATTTATCAATATATGCTATGTGATTTTCAACTTGGAGAATAATGGAAAAAAATATTTACCATTGAACAGATTTAAGAAGCAAATTATAAAATGTCAATCAACCTGAAGTGCATTTCATAGTTTCCAATGGTGACAATCACCCTGCAATTGTCGTTAGGAAAATCAGTGATGCACGGTTTGAACTGTACGTAACCATAATGACGCAAAGTCCGACACAGTTTCAGGCACTGGAAAATGCAAAATTATGCAATTGAATGAAAGTGAACTATAATCTAGTAGATAACATACTGAAGAGAATGACTAGGAGTGAGCAAATTGAATATCAAACAGGCCTCATCAGCATATCAATATTTCTTGATAAGGATTGAAACCAATAAAGATTATTTACAAGCCAACAAGAGCATGTGGGAAGCATTGATACCACAAAGAATTTCCGTATTACCAGTATATTAATTTTTAATGAAATACGCTGAATGATAAACGATATGATGGTTCATTGAACTATGACCAGCTCCTTTTAACTTTTCATGGCAATATTTACATAGATCTTCTGATGCTTGAAAGATTTGTATATCTATGCAATTGCAATAACTTATAATAATAACTAATAATCTTATTTCAGAGCTTCTCAAACATGGGCCTCAGCAGGTAGGTAGGTAGGTGCTCAGCATGGTAATCGGGGAAATAATGTAGCCATTAGTGATATTTTGACTTCAAAATGTATTTTTTTACCTTTCCAAGTAAAGTACGCCAATTTTTCTTTCAAAATTGATCTCTAGTGCACCACAAACTTTAAAAGTTTAAGAACCACTGCTTCAATGTGTTAAGTTTGTAAATAATGCATCATCATGTGGCATGAGATTACTCATTGGAACAATATAGCATATACACTTATATCAGTCAATCAATCCTGACTTACAAACATGAAACCAATCGGTCTTCCTCAAAACAACACAACCGCATAAAAACGTGTACCAGATGGTGCAGATAAGTTGAATCGCATAATGCAGTTAATAATACGCCATGAAATCAGATACATCAAATAGTACATGGCTGATCAAACAAAACTCTTGGAAAAGAACACCAGGATGTTTAACACACACACGACTAATGGACTAAAGCCGATTAATATTCAAATGTAAGTATTGACAAATGACAGACACTTCCGCACCAGATGGGAATGGGACAGGTTGCCAATGTAAGCTGTACAACAAACAAGTATCGATATATTTGTGTGACAGCGAAACAAATAATACACATATGTGTATGGCACAAAAGATTTGCCACAACATGATAAAATCATGACTGAACACAGATACACTATTTCTAGGTGACTGCTGACAATTGCTCCACATAACTTAATGAATAGGTAGAAAGAGCAGTAAAAGAGGGCATGGAAAACATTAACAGCAGGAGAAACATACAATTTAATTTAATATTGACATATTTTCCAAGCTGAGTTATTGATGAGGGTTTTCCATAGGGGAAAATTCCATCAATTAGCAGAGGCCATTCAATTTTCAGTTTAATGTTCTTACAATTAAATGTAATTATAACAAGCCATTCCAAACAGTGAATTCATGAAGGAATAATATCGATTACAATGGAATAACCATGTCCTCTGATTCTCATTCAGCACTTTAATACATTTTGAAATGTTATCATTTGGATATGGCCTATGCAAGATCATAAAAACCAATTATTTATTCACTTAAACTGAATTTAGCAATATTTTTGTGTTAGACTTGGTTATTTTTGTATTAAACAGAAATTTCTGCAACAAAGATTTTTTGTTGCTTAATACATTGAGATATAAGTATGTGTATCATGAAATATATGTTTCACTAGTGACCTGCTAGGTAAAGTAATAGCCCTGGTATGAGCCCAACAACCATCCTCAACTATGATTAATCAAATTCTATCATGCAGAGAAATATAAGTGTATTCACAGTCATTCCATTAGCTTTGTAATCAATAAATTAGACATGACCGAGGAAAAGAAATTAAGATATTTTATTAATCCACCAATCAATGTCTATATACAGTAACATTCCTAAGCAGGATTATCAACATTTTGGATATGCATTTATTTGTGTAGTTATGTAATACACAGCAGGCCAATTTTTCATGACATAATTTAAACCTAATTACATAAATCATATGATGATGACAGCTTTCAAAACTAGCATACAGAATTTAGGAATCTCATCCATAAATTGGAAAATAATCATGATAATAGCCATAACAATTAGATTAGGGAGGAATGCAATTAAATGTAACTGCAGCAAAACAGCAGGACATTGTCCATGCTGAGTCAAACAATAGAAAAGCCAAACAAACTTTATGATACAATGGAACCACCTTATATAATTGCAGATTAAAATACAGGCAACCCAAATATAAATAATTACTTGTAATAGTAACAGATTAGTTCAATTAGTGTTAATGTAGCCTCTCACAGTTTTGTTCAATTATTAGAATGCAACATTTTTGAAACATATATTTCGAAGTGATAAAATTAGTTGGGAGAATGACCAATGCAACTGAAGAATTTCTACTGCATGTCTCTGCTAGTTGAATGTAGAAATCAAAGCACAATATGTTCATCAATCCACTAACTGTTAATATCCCTTACAAGGCTACCAAATGAATGTATTATCTCAGCTTATAATGAGAAGTTAGACTGAATATGGTCAAGTTATTCTATGATATATACATATGTTTTAGTTTGAAAATCATGCTACTGTACAGCATTAACACACTGCTCTTGGACAGCATTAACAGACACCATAACATTCTTGCAGTAGCAGTTATGGAATAGGTAATAATATATTAATGACAACTGCAAGTTCTTTGAAATGTAGAGATTTCAATTTACAGTTCACCATTGGCTGGTAAACAATTTTACAACCCACTCATAAACAGTTATATTAGTACATTTATTTGTGTATGTATTTTATAAGCTGCCTTGGAATAACTATCAAGAAATGTGCTAAGAATGCAAAGGGGAACCTCACATATTTTCCCTTTTTTATGGACTTATAACAGAATTCTGTGATATGAATATTGTGGACTTGATAAATATTTTATTAAGCGGAAATGACCGAGACTCCCTAATGATCAATTTTTTATCTTCTGCTTGCAACATCGTTAGGCTTCCGTGATTTCGACTTGAAGGTAATTTAGCACCAAGAAATATCTATGTAATGGTGAAACATATATAAGGGAACACCACGAGGGTAAGGCTATTGAAAACTTCATATAAATCGTTCATAAAAATAACCGCCGTAAGTGTATAGTAGTTGAATTTTTTTACCATTTGCTGGTAACGGCGCTAGTTCTTCAATATATACTTAACGGTAATGTCACACAAACAAATATACATGTAATCGTGCAATATATATCAGGAAAACGTCACAAGTGGAGAGTTATGTGATAAATCGTGAAAGAACGCGCGCGCGTATGAAAGACGCTCAATTGAGTAGAAATATTTGACACGTCACACACCAGTCATTACGCACAGATTAGAAATTACTATCCTCGTGTGCAAGCACGCAAAATTACACCCCCCGCGTATTACTAAGCGCCCAAGGAGATTTAAATGGAACTACAAAATAATCTCTCCTTGTAAGGGAAATAATAAAACTGCTCCGCGATCGGCGACGCTATGTCTAGTTCGACTAATTTCCAAGATCGTAAACATAATTCGCATGTCGAGAGTTCACCGCGGTTTTATTTTACAGCACTCGAATCAAATTTTCATCAGCGCCTATTTCCTTTACTATTCGAGGTACTGCACCTAATGTGGAAGTAGGCGAAAATATGAAATGCCGGATGTACCACACTATAGGTTGTAAAATATTTCCTAGAAATAGACATTACTGTACTGTACCATAAATGGATGATGTCACCCGTATTGTTGTGGAAGCTGCTGGTAAAACATGTACTTTGCGCGGAATCAGCCAAATGCGTGGAAAGCAGTTTTCTACCACTTAATTATATCCAATTCCTTTTCGGGTTAAAATAATTGGAAGTATATTTGTAAGAGAAATTAGCCAAGTAGACAACATTATGGTATCAAAGAAATTCGCCGTACTGTATGTGTATGATTTATACGAAATCGGAAACAACTGTGTCAATTTTAACATAAGCTTCAAGCACTATCCTTGATACCCAGACGTGGTTTTATGTAATATTTATACGGGAAAGTGCATCCTATCTTATTTTCGATCTATTCCTGACTTATATTTGACTAAGAAATTTTACAACGCAGTTTCATTTCACCCATTATTGAGATGGCATGACGAAATAGGCTTTATAAAAAATATATTGTCTCCATTTCCATAATCTACTCCAGATAAAATAGGTATGCTGCCATAACTCAGCTACAGACTCATTTTATACTGTGTATAAACCACGACATAAAGAAAACAAATGCTTTATACACAAAATCGAATATGCATCATCATCTAATAAGCACTGATGAGCACATTCTATTTACATTATGGTATTTAATATTATTCTTTGACTGAAAAATTATTGCATTTAGCAGTCAGAACCTGGTTTGATATACATATTCCCAATTAGTACCCCAGTGTGTCCATTTGTTCTACCTGCCAGTATTACGTGTTCCGTTCTTTATGTCCTCAAGATATAAGCACGGATTTAACTTTAAATTTGGATTGAAATCAAGATCTAGGTCTAAAATTTCCCTATAGTATCATATTTTTGCATCTACAATGTCACACACACACATATGTAGCATGGTATTAGATACGGTAAATATATTAGTGAATCAGTTAATCCCTCCAGGCCTCCTATATAAGAATTTGAACTTGAAAAAGCCACTGTGAATTCTGAAGAAAATGATTGCAGTTAGGGGGAAATCTGATAGTTAAATGAGGAATTCGTTTCCCAATAAATCCGCTTCACAACCACAGGTTATTGGAACGGAACCTGGCTGTTGAGTAAGAAGTTCCTGTGCAGTACACATTGTCCATATGAATGACAAGTCAATTTTGCATAAGCAAGTCTGCAGTTTGTGTAAGTCAGTAGTACAGTCAATAATTTGAATTTAACTATAACAAATCCTTTAAATACAAAATTCGTTCCTTAAGAGACTGATTCATTTACTACTACTATCATTTGATATGAACATGAAAAATTTCACGAAGTGCTGTAGGGTTTTTGAATGTGGACGTGTGCATCCACAAAAGAGTATGACCAAGTCAGCCATAAAACTACCAAACATGAACACCTGCAATTTTATTAGACTTAGATAGTAAATACGGTAACATGTCATACCTCTCGCTTAGAACCTTTCGAAACCAGGGCCTGCATTCTCTTCTTGGTTTCTTTAGGGCATATCGTCCAGCCTACCTCAACATCACTGATTGCCTGAATATAAAATTACTCGATGATAACATACAATGAATTAATTGAATGAATATTTCAACAGTATTGAAATAAGCAATTCTTTAATGTATGACAGTATTTTAACAATTTAGGTGAATTGCATTTATAGTACCGTAGATCAATGGTAACTATTCTAGCTCATAATTCACCTCCATACAAGGATTTGTTTCCAATTGGCAACTGGACATGATATTTCATTCATTAAACATACTTCTTGAAATTCAAGGTACCTGTACATGTAAGAGATTGAAAGTGGTCATGTCAGCAAGCAAGTCATCATCAAACGCTTGATCCCAGTACGATTTCCTTATTACGATTTTGTACGACCTTCGTTCGGTGAGCGCTTTCAAAGATATGTAAGGTGACTCGAATGTTTGTAACTTCCTGATTACTGTCGAAAAAAAGTTATTGCCTCAAAAGACGAATAAATATTATCACTATTTTATTTCTGATAAATATTGAAGAAACTTACAGGAGAATTTTTTATCATTTTCATTTTTCAGCAAGAAAAGACCAAAGTAATATGCATAGTCTTCAGGAATGCCGATTGCAGCAGCAACATTCTATTAAATTCACATGATGAATATAGGTTATATTTGAGACAGCAGTCAGTAAGATTGTCAAATTGTAGGTGCTTTTTTTGGAACAAGTAAAACTATTGAGTTTTGCTTCACATACTTCTTCACCATCATCATCTACACAGATAAATTTTTCCCTTGTGAAGGGTTTAGTCCATAAATAAGTAATGTTTTGAAATTTGCAAAGAAGTTGAAATCAGTCTTGAGTTTTCAACTTAAAATATATCCCGAAAAAATAAGTTCAACCGACTAGCATTTGTGAAGTTTAATGCATTATCTTAGAAATAACATTTAGTTAGACTTGGATTCGGGTAGATTTTTACCAACTCTGACTCCCGTAACCTAATAATTACTTTGACTCTGACTCCAAAGTTCTGTTAGCAGTACAGCAATACAGAGTCTACACTACATGGGCTCATAAATGGGAGATGGCTTAAACAGCAAATGATATAATATATATTTTTTCATCTGTAGTGAAATTTTGTAGCTTACAATGTAAATAGCTGTTTAATCTTGTGAAAAGTTATTGAAAGAATGAATATCCCTATTTTATGTGCAATTGTAATTCTATTCAGGAAATTTTTATTGTACAATCGTATTTTATATTTTATTCAACTCAACCAGATATACGATCACGCTTGTTTTTTCAATAGGGTCGTTTTATCCATATAATTTACCACCATTAGATTTGATGATAGTCTATTATTAAAATTAAAAAACTGTCCTAACTGTAGTTGGTATAGGATGTAGAAATAATGGTTGGGTACTATCAGTATTACATGCTACTCAACAATGAACTAAGTTATAATTTATGTTATAATGTAAGAATTTCAGGCTGAAATATATAGCAGGCCGATATATAGATCACACTGTGCTAAATTCAAACAAATTACCTCTAAAACATCGTGTGTTCGATCCGTGCTGTTGATATCTATCGACACCTTCGCTCCATTTAGTAAAAATATATCCATTGAAACAGGAATCATTTCTTCCTGTCTCGTTTCCTGTGATTCATGGGTAAATTGTAATAGAATCCCAAGATGCAATTGTACATGGAAAATTACAAAATGCACTTGCCTGCTGCGCTTTATGTAGAAATGAATTGAATGCTTCGCTGCTGCAAATTGCTTGGTTTTGACCAACTGAATAAAACACAAAGTTGGGGTAATCAGGTCTATCATTACTTCACAAGGATCTTTTCAAATTGTTTATTGCTACTGCATGTTAGCGTACAATGATTAGTAATTAGTGGCATACTGCCTACGCCTTAGCAAGGTGCTGAATTGTTGTACAATGTACATGAACACTTCATAATCAAATAGGTCTCATTTTTTGTTGTTGCTTCATTACTAGAACTTATTGCTTACGTCACAACTTGAAGACAATTTGAGACCTGATTATTAATTCCATTATAATTATAATAATTTTCTAGCTATTAAAATATTATTTGACCATACAGGTATTCATACACCCCTTGGATCTCCTGGACCTCTAAGGGTGGATATCGATCAGTTTCTGAAACCCTGACATAGACTGATGTTGGTAAGCTAGCTAGGAGTGGACCGGCACATACCAATAACCCATATTGTCTTGAATGGTTTTATATGTGGCCATCCCTTGATCAGATACAGATAATTGTAATATCAATAATCTTATCATGAATACATATAGGCGTAGAAATCAAAGGGACAAGGTGGGCTGGCCTTCTCTGGGGGTTTGATCATTCTCAAATCGACAAACAAAAAGCGATCAATGCGTTCTCCTTATGTAACTTGCAAAGTACACGCAAATGTGGTCGCAATCTTCATGGGTAGAAAGTAGTAATGCTTATTATTATTTTTTCAATTTACTGACTAAGATAACTAGCACACAACTTATAATACAACTATCCTTTCTTCACATATCCTGACCTATGCATGAGTAGTCATATCACCTATTTGAATGTATTTTTCCAGTTGCATCTTCCTTTCCAGTAGTCCTTCGCCTTTGACAGCAAACATCTTTTTCGGAGGAAAATCTGTCAGCTCTGAAGCGCTGAATTGTTTCTTCAGCTAAGAGTGGAATCAGAAATATTAACGCAAAATTTAAGTATAAAATATACAGAGAGGAAATTTTAGCTCTGCATTAATATTATATTTGCACAGACAATGTAAAGAACTATGGCAATTTCTGATATTTTACAAGATTACAAATAGAAACATGCAACAGGTAAAGTTCAAGTGGTATTGCATGAATATTTACCTGTTCATTTAAGTCAAATAATTGACTGTATCTGACAGAACAGTGCAGAACACCATTGATGTGAATGTTGAAAACCTGGAAGACATTTAAAGATTCAAAATATTAATTTGAAGTTTTTTAACAAAGATAACAGTTAGTGAATAGCCGAAAAAATTAGTATTGCACTATCATTGAAAACCCAAGTATGTTTGGTTAAGTTAGCATGTTTCAAATCTTTGTTGGAACACTAACTTGGCGGTGTCTTCAACCGGGATATCACGCTATTGATAGGCATTATATCACCGATGAAGCGTTATAACTCATTGATAAAAATTGCATTAGGACATTATGGCTGTGATTAGCGAGAAAAATTCTGTCAAATGTTATGTGGCAACGTGTTTACGCTACATTATGTTAAAAACCTTTGTGAAATGTTCGAACATTGGGAGATTTCCCGGTTATGACGGAGGGTGTACTACTTTTTATTACTTAATTTTTTTTCTTTGTGCCCCTATGAATTTTGCCCCCATGGCAACCACCATAGAAATCACTCATCCATAACCAAATACACATCGAAATCATTGGTGCATGACCTCAAATGAAATAGCTTGTGTTTACAACTATCACCAACTCCTTCCCAAATGATTATCCATATGGGATGATAGATACTTGAACTGGTTCATCGTAACAATTTTATATTGTCATAATTCGGGTCTGGTATACATGGTCCTAGATAATTTCGTCCAATACATTGATAAACCAACCTGGTATGAAGAACCAGATTCCTCTTTCAACTCTTGAGTGTCCGGTATAGAAAAGTGCATTTTTCGTTTTCTTCAGACCACCATTACATAAAACAGGTCGATAACTACTGTACCATTATCATACTACTATACAATACCTGTTAATAATTATATTACAATGTTATCAATTTTAAAGCAAGCAAAAAGCTTTACTTAAAATTGGGAAAAGTCACTGACTGCCAAACGTTAAGCAGATCACTCATCATTTCATTGTTTACAACGAATAGTACGTCACATATTTATGGTTCACTAGTCACTTTTCTGTGATGAACTCCCACAAAAAATGTCTCGATTTACTCACGTTTAACCCCACTTTTGAGTTAGTTCACACCTTAGAAATATATTTTAAAAAATCTTTAATATAATCGATTCAGTGGCGTAGTCAAGTCGGAGGGGGAGGGGGGGAAATGGGTGAAATTCTTGGCCGGTTATCTAGTAATTGTTTTATAGCAGAGAGACACGGTCTTACCTGTGTAGGAAGCCATATTAAGAATTGATCCCTTCCAGACCGTGTTTGCTTCAGTCATGCATTATTCTGGGATGAATCTGGACCGCCGTGATGAATTTTGGCAAAGGTCCCTTGAGAAATGGTGACGTCCGCGTGGGGACGCTATGGTAATTCTAAGTAGAAGTTTATCCCCAACAGTCCCCCCAAGGGGTTTGGACACAGGATTTTTATCCATTCACTATTTTGTGATGCATCTGGACCTCCGTGTAAAATTTGGAAAACATTAGTTGACAACGAAAGCAAACAAACAATCTTGCGAGCTTAATATATATATATACAGTATATCAAGTTCCCAATTTTCATCTGATGGTTTCTGATATAATACATCACGACAATAACATAATATTTTCAGATTTGGAATCAGATATCATTCGTCATGTAATCCGAATCTTAAATCAAGTCGACCCATTAGATGTCACTAATATCATCACGCCCTCCTATTCAACCCTTACATGATATCTGACATCTCATTATTTTAGAATTAGATGAATAATTAAAACGCGGATGTTGCTATGCATTTGTCCTCTCTATCCATATATTCTTTTGTCAATATGTCAATATGTCAATATGTCAATAAATGTCACTCAACAGGCAGAGAAAGACTAATTAGTAATCGTATCACCATCCTTTGCTATGAAAAGACGAGAGCTCCCCCTAGTCAGTGCACTGCCAAACCCATAGAAAACTATACATATAAACCCGTCGAGTCCTTCCACTGCCGCGCTACAGGAATATGCAAGTTTATGTAAACCGGAATGAAGCAAGTTCATGTCCGCTGCAAATCTCTTAGAGATAGTGACGATTATTGACACTGTTCAAGGATGGTGTTTGTTCAAGAAACAGTTACTGCAAAATAAAAGATAAAATTTAATAATTAATAGTATTATCAAAACAGACATACCTTTGAATAATTATAGTCATGACAATACTTGCGTCAGCAATCAGAGTTGCCGCCTTCAGCAGCTCGTTAGCTTTGCACAGAATGTTGACTGGAATGTTAACAATGCTATTATTATTCACGAAATATGATAGCAGTAATATGTAATATTCAAAAGCATCGTCTATATTCAAGTATTAGGCATACAGCATTTGAAATTGAGATTGTATGGGTGTGTGCAGGATCCAATTAAGCTAATACAGGTCCCCAATTAAAAACCGTATCGTAATCTCTGGCCTTTGGACCGCGGGTGATTTGAGATAATCATGTAAGAAATTTCCAACCGCAGACGAGTGGTGTAATTGTTAATAATTGAATTTGAAATTACCCGAAAAAAAACCATTGAACCGCAGGCCCGTTCTGTAGCATTTGCTACTCTTGCTGCTGATAATAAAAATCTTGCAAATACCGAGTAGGCCTGTTAGAAATAACGATGAAGGAAAAGCAGCTGATAATAATATATAAATGAATATAAATATGAATTTCCACCACGATAATTAATATTAAAGTATGTTTGAATATGTGCTAAAGAAATCAAAGATTTCCGAAAAAGTCGAAGGTTGGGAAAACCTTATCTATGAGGTGCATTGAAAACGTTTTGGATATAATCACATATTGCTGTCTTCAAAAGCTCCAGAGTTCGAGTACTTCCAAGATAGAGTTCTGATCATCGGCTTCCTATTCACTAGTCTATTCCATCAATCAGTGCGATTTGTGAAATTGCTTGCAGTCATGTGTATTAAAGTCGGGAATAAAGTTAGTTGTTGCAGCGACCGAATTTAAAGTAAGTTTCTAACACTTGTATCGGCCCATTATAATTTGCAAAAAGGCCAAAAATTGGGCCGCATCCCACAGTTTGCCGACCACTGCATCAACCGCTTAGTATGAAGTGTCTTAGGTTGCGCTACATTATATGCACTATACACATTTACTCTGTAAGCACTATACACAAATCACTATTTACAGCACAAAAGATTTCGCGAAGTAGCGAACCCAATGACGAAGGGCCGCTAATGCCATTTGCTATGTCCATTAGCAGTACCGTTAATATAGCACTTTGCTGACAAATTGGAATGCTGTAAAAATGACACTAAACTTAGGATTAATTTATAAAAATGCCGAAACAAATTGTCGAGTCCAAGTCATTAAAGTATGCTGAAGTTCGACTCCTACTTTAAAGTTAACGATGTTTATGCAAACTGCATCGAAGTAAAGTACTAATTTATAAGGCTAAGAAGACCACACATATGTCTTCAGTTGAGAGAAGAGAACGAAAGGAGCAAGCCAAGGAATATTATCTCCAGCTTACAGTCCTGCAGCTTTCAATTAGTTTAAATCTTCGAGCATTTCCGTGGTTATATTTCGTTAGTTTGTCGTGAGTCTCATGGCCGCTGAATATGCTCATTATTTGTGTACAGTACAGTATTGAGTTGTCGAATGACCGGTAGGTTATTGGCTGTGCATACATTACGATAAACGAAAGAAAAACTGTTAAAAAAGATGATTACGATATGTAATTAACCATCAATCGAATAAGCATGCGTATGGGGCAGAGTGTAAGAAAGTTTGATCACACAAAATGTATTCGTTGAGTACATATTGTTATCCGTTTACCAAGGTTCGGGTGTGTACATGTATATGTGTCGAATGACATGGCAGTATTGTAAGCTGAAAGAAAGTATGCATCGTTATTACCAATGCGGGTCATCATTGATCCATAGAGTACACAGAGCAATTCTCCAGATATAGACCGGTAAATTGTTTCGTCTTCCACGGCATTCCCCTTACCTATTAGTGTAATTATTGTTCAAGGCAGTTAGTTAAAATGGTGCAGTGTGTCGCAGTCAGCTTTTTTAATGTTGCTGGCAATTTAGACCAGTGTTAACAACCAGCAATAGGAAAATTGCATTACCCTTAAAGGGCCAATAACAATTTACGATATTGGATGCAACCTTTAAATAGAGCGGTGTTAAATGGAACAACTCAAATAAGTGTATAGTGTGGCGGTTTTTAACAAGTATGCAGCTCAGACTCTCAAAAATATTTGCTAACTGCAAATAACACGCATTAGAGGTCATTTTACGTAAACTCTCGATGACATAGCAGTCTGAATTCAACAATGAACAGTTGCTTCCTTTTTTATGTCTCTGTATATTTAATTTTCATCAGCCAAGTATTAAACTTAGGGCTCACGTAGTAGCAAAATAGTTTCGAATTCTACGGGACCAGCGGTTTTAGCTCTTTTTAGAATACATTTTAGTTAACTTCCTACAAATTTAATTCCTTTTTTGACGGTAACCGTAATCCCTAATAATGAGGTAGACCGCATTCGTTAGTAATTTCGACCGCAGTTGCTACTTTCTTTCGTGATTTTTCTCAGAAATGTCAGTACGTGTTTTAATCAGGAGTCCATAAATAAACAGTGAGAGATAACTGTGTATTTTAGCTTCTTGTGCAAGGACAGTTTTAAACGTATCATGTTAGACACGCGTAGCAAACTGGACGAGAGGGATGAGGACCAAATTGAAAAGTATCATACCGAGGAAGAATTGATTCGAAAATATGGAATACCGCGAGATGAAGTGACTGTGAAAGAACATATCTCCAGGGCTATAAAGAGGAACCTTTGGTGTTCGGGTGCGTAATATCTACACACTCTACTGTGTACTCTGTAAAGGAGTCATTTAATTGCATTTGGGAATGTAGATAAAAATATGGATATGTCCTATCTTACACTATCGCGTAGATCTACGAATCATATTTTTCGACTTATATTGATATTCCCGTAAAATATGGCCACGTGGAAACGTTTCGAAGCACACCGATGGGTATTGTATTTGAGATGATTAGATCGTCGAGGCCGACCTTAGTAGATGGTAGCCTGAATGGGACCGTTGTTCATAAAGCCCCAAAGATATTATATATAGAAATTATACGCTGTTCTTTAATAATTACTGTATTATTTAACGGTAATTCAAGTGCAGTATCAAAAATACCTACGAAATATTAAAACATAGCAAACACTACACTGCGGACTTTTTAAGAATTCAGAAGAAACCTCTAATATATATGTTGTGTGTATTTGACAAGGCAAGAATAGTCCGATTGGTTAAAAGTTATTCAAATTGAGAAAGGTGGGGTTTACTAACATCCTACATGGTACAACTTAGAGATGTCAAATCGAAGTGTTTCCATTATCCCGGTATCTGGGCTTTTCGTAACAAATCTGTACAGTATCTGGAATTTGTAAGTTTAGCAATACAGTAACTATTGATGGAAGCTAGACTTTTTATCACCAACGGAGCATATTTCAATGCATCCCGATATTGCATCCGACTGGTCCGATGCGATCATAATCGCAAGGAAATAAGATACCATTGTCACAGGAGAACCGAAAATTAATATTTAGTCAATTATCAAGTGATTGTTTGTTTATCGTGATGCAGCAATCTAGACCTTTGTCAAGTGACGTTGCAAATACGTGACACACAGGCAACAGGAGAACTAAACGGTCCTTAACGCGGGTAAGCGGGAAGGGAAATACGACCCAAAAAAATGACGGGCAGAGATACTCGTTGAAATCTCAAGTATAAATCTAATCACTTAGTATTGGAGAAGAGTGGTGATAAAGAGCTTCTGGTGGTTACTACAAATAGGCGATAATCTTATGAATATGATTATATTTCTTTTAAAATCACCAAATATAGTGACCCCACACAAAAGTAAGTTGCTGTCGGTTATGACAGCAAACAAAGCACTGAGAGATAAATCCAGCAAATATAATTAAATACACACTAACTCTTCTTTTAACGTACCCACTTCATCGGATTTGTGATGCAGCAGAAAAGATGTTGCATTATTCAACTATTTTAGTTGAAACTTCACATTTAAAAGTTTGTGTAAATGGTAATTATGGAGGTCAGTACCGGTACTCACCAATATTATCCAAATATATATATATATATATGTGTATCTTGGATTTATGGCTAAAGAAATGCCTGTTTTTTGTCACAAAAACCCCTCACCCCTTGAAACTACAGATAACTGTAATTAACGGACCCATCCAACGTCAGTTCGCTAAATGAAGGGTCGAGTCTATATCTGCATTATCTATTAAATCGGAACCGTAACGAGAGGGCAAGGCAATTTTAACACAAGTGATCGACAGGACTGCTATGGTCTAACCTCATCTACAATACAATTCAAACGGGAATCCGGAGGAGTTCCACTCGAATAGATGCAGAATTACTTGAATTACTCCTAACTAGGTCAAACCTATCACGCAGAACAATGAATGAAAAATTGCTTTGTACTCTGATTTTGTCTTCTGCAGGCGATCGGGTGATACACTTTATCACTTCACTGATACCAATTCTTGGATGGCTTCCAAAGTACAAGATTAAACAAGACTTGTTTTCTGATATAATTGCCGGATTTACTGTAGCGATGGTCCATCTACCCCAAGGTAACACACCGACAATATTTTTTAAACATAATGCTTTAATGAATCAGCTTTGAAATGCAACCTGTGATACTGATGATGTCAGGATTCAAATTTACCATATTAGACAACAAAGGACTGCTAATTATAGTGATTCAGGAGGCCTTGCTATTGCTTAGCGTAATATCGATTCTCTAGGGATCGCACCCACATGTGTTTCGGCCTTACAAGCACCACTCCACACATGGGTGGATGTCTGGGTCACTATAGTCTATAAAACAAGTTTTAAAATACTGTATATACTGCAAACATTTTCTCACTCCATTATAACTAGCCGTATCTGAGAGGTTACGCTACGATAGGTATAATCTCGCTTCACATGTCTAAAGATCTCGAGACATTATGAATGGGACTTTAAGGTCCCTCCAGCAAAAAGTTGGAAATATTGTCCTATAACAAATGGTATAATTACTTTACTACAAAAATTCATACATATCATCAAATATTATCTTCAATATACCCTGGATCACGGAGCATTGATATCTTCACAAATGGCTAATTATCATTTACGCTTTCAAAATGCACTCTCCTACCTCTGTTCTAGCCACACACCAATGCCTATAACATCACAGAAATTCATTAAACTTTGAAATGTTTTCATTGCAGGAATGGCTTATGGTATGCTAGCTTCATTGCCGCCAATTCACGGTCTCTACGTATCTTTTTTCCCCGTTATCATGTACGCTTTGCTGGGCACCTCCAGGCAAGTTTCACTCGGAACATTTGCCGTGGTTTGTATTATGGTCGGGGAAGTTGTGGACAAGGTAGGTTAGAATCGTAACTTAGAAATTTTACATAGGAATTGAGCAGATGAATCCCAATGATAAAACACTTTTTCTTTTTCTAGCATGTCCCAGATTCCTTCTGTGAAGGATTATCGTCACCACCTAGTGAGATGACGACAACGAATAACCCGATGACCTTTTCGTCTCAGACGACAACCGAATCTGACTTAGAAATTTGTGAAGATATTTATCTGCAGAGAAAAATTGAAATTGCAGTTGCCCTTTCTTTGGCAGTAGGAGTAATTCAGGTGAAGATGAGCTGTTGAAATTCAGCTTCTTCCTATAATTTATGAATGCTGACTGAGGATATTACATAAAAGGGTCACGAACACATTTCATATCTGACAGCGGCCTGATATACTAAGCCTATAGTTTCAGAGTACTATCCGCAACGCGTATAGAAAAATACTGCTGATAATAATAAGTTGAATCAACTGTAGTAAAAATAATAAGTTCAACTTCGCAATACTATGAGTATACCTTCTTACCAAGCGATTAGGTTTCTGAAAACCTTAACTCAAATTACTTTTAGTGTAATCACAAATATCCACTACATTATTTTCATGAAACGAAAGACATGGAAATGAAAGGATGTTGACCAGGGCAAGGTCTAACTGTTTACAACTGCGAGTCGGTCATCGGCTAAAAGCTCTGCTATTTCTAAAATTACGACCAAGTCCAAGTCTCAGGTTGAAATGTAGCTTAAATAAACTTTATGAAATTATAAAATTCCTGAGTTGGCGAGTTCAATTCACTAGTACGTCTCAAATCATCAAAATTCATAAATTGCAGAATTCCAAGTCAAGTAAAAATTCAAATAGGTCAGTTATAAGTCTTCGAGAAAAAGATTTTTTGGACCAGCAAATGTTGTTAGTTATTAAAAATGGAAATTGCCCGTTCTATGTGTTCTATCAGCAATCACGGTTAAAAAAATTCATTCATTTGCCTCACCCGCCAATGGTTGGATAATAATATTACCTCTAGTTCGTGAAACGTGACAAATGGATTACGGAGCAAATATTTGAATACCCGAATTTTATACAGGCTAGCAACAAGTTACGTTTTATCGCTGTGCAAATTGTGTGGAAGTACAGGTATTTAACCTCGTAATATTCCCACCAATCATTCTGGTGTTAATAGTATCTCGGAGGATACCAGCGCTGGGAAACTAGTATCTTCGATTTGCACATTCATTTTTATTATCTCTATGTACTCTTACATTTAGTTATTTGTATATTTTATTGTACTGCGACACTCACTAAATCTCACGTTAACATAAAATGCTTGCTGACAACAAGAACAGTTCATTCATGAATCTAACTACTGTTCTCAATAAATATACTCAAACTATGACATTAAAAGACACTCTCGACACAAAGATTTCTATGTGCTTTCTGTACAGTTGAACCTGTCCTTCTAGACTAAATAAACACGCATACATTGTTTTGTACCGTAGTTTGTAGCTAATTTAAACAGTTTGAGATAAATTTAACGTCACTCTATGAATGTATGTCCACCGTAACCAAGAGCAAAGGGACGTTTCATCACTCAGTTATCTCTGCGAGGAGAAACACTATATAAATTATATTACAGCAAATATAGATTTATATAATATGGAAATATAAAAATGCCTTTAGACTCTAATAGACTGAATATATTCATTTAAAAATATGACAAATTCTTCAATAAGATAAGACATGTTACTTGCATAACTAACGGAGAACGAACATATTCCAGATGATAAACGATAATTGATTATTGAGTTGACAATCACAATGCTATTTCAACATACGAATGATATATTTACCTATTCAAAATAATGTAATAACTTATATTATCTAATATTGTAGTACCAGCCTTCGACTTCTATGAACAAGTGGTGATTTTAGCTAATTATCCGCTGCAATTTTGGTTCTTATTTGAGAGTTGGGAATATTTCAGCGCAATTCTAGTACAAGCTATTCATATATGATCTTGGCTAGCCACTCGCAGAATGATGCCTTTCCAAATTCCCAAAGACGTAGACTAAAGACTGAACACTGATCTTTCTTTAACTCTTTTTACTGTGAGCCAACCAACCCATTGCCAATTCTACTCTGTTTAGATTATATTGAAAATTAAATTGACGAAGCCTTTATTTTATTCGTTATTCAGATTTTAATGAGCTTATTACATATGGGAATTGTCACTATATATCTGTCGGACAATCTAGTATCCGGATTCACGTGCGGCTCTGCATTTCACGTCTTGACTTCACAAGTACCCAAACTCCTCGGAATCTCAGTTCCCAAGTATTCTGGAGCCCTTTCTCTTATTTACGTGAGTTTAATGCTGAATACTGCAATTCAAAACTATTTTCGTTTAAAACGTGTATTTCCATTGTTATTTTTCCATCTGCAGACATACATAGACCTTTTCGAGCACATCACGATGATTAATTGGGCAACTGTGATCGTTTCCACGCTCTGTATAATATTTCTCTTATTTGGAAAGGTAAAAATTTACATTAAGTTTAGCTATGGAGTACTATCGACATGAGAAACTTGAATGAGAAATAGATCTCTAACTTGATATGGGAGATTCAATGCAATACATGCATACCCTCGACTTGTGACAAGCGCCCTCTGCACTATAATATTCCACACTCAAGTTCTTTTCGATTTTGGCTACAATGACAAGTTTGTTATCCACATTTAAAAGTGTAATAGAAAATAGTTTTATAGACGGGTACAGTTTTCATTATGGCGTGGTTGAGATTCAGAGAAAATTCTAGATATAAAAATTACTATCTATATATTTTTTTATAATCTGCTACTTAACAATACAAGCACACTCCGAGGGGAACTCATCAGTCCGATTCTATCGGTCAGTTTGGTGTGATAAAAAATCGTGAATTGCGCGTGTTTTATCGAATAAAGAGGTCTAAAAACGTGATACTGTATTTGTTTTTGTTGATTGTCGATGAATAATATGCGACTAAAATTTTCAATTTTGACTTTTGAAAAAGTTTGAAGATGCGCATCCTAGATCTTCCTTTGCAAATAGGCGACAAACTGACTTTGGGTCGGAATCGGGGGATTTTTGAATTTTTTTTTTTTTGCAAGTAAAATTAAAAATTAGCTTGAAGAACCCCTTATCATATACACTGAAGTTAAAATGAATTCGTTAAGTGCTCAGTGTTAAGTTAACATCATATACCTATAACATGAGCGATGACTTACGGAATAGTAAAGACTATGTCCGTAAATCGGCGAGTTCCGAACGCAATTTCACCATTAGTCTTTTATTGACTGATCATACCGTTTCGCAGGAAATAAATGCAAGATATCACAAGAAACTGCCTATGCCACTACCTTGGGAATTTGTGGTCGTAATCATCACTACAGTCGCATCACATTACGGTTTGTTGTACGAAAATCATGACGTCTCTGTAGTTGGTGATATTCCAACCGGGTAACTGTTAATTTTGTATTGGCCCAAGCTAAAAAGATTCAGGATTATAATATGACTGCAATTTTAGGTTGCGAGTGACGATCCCAAATGGTCCGGACATTGGAGCTGTCATGGTGGAAGCAATACCAATAGCTATTGTGGCGTATGCCATCGAAATATCACTCGGAATGATGTTTGCAACGAGATATGGCTACGATGTTGATTCTAATCAGGTATCACGAGCTGACCAATTATGTTATAATGTTATGATTTGAATCAAGAATATTCTGTTACCCCTGTATTGAAATCCATGTGGGATAGAATATAAGGTAAAAAACTTCAAGAATAAGACAGTGTTAACAAAATGGAATTGCGGGAAAATGGATGTGATATTGCCCCCTGTACTACGTTAATGTTGTACTGGGTGATGCGATATTTTTTTAATATCACAATCAAAACATCATTTTAAGAAATTTACTTTGCACACCAATGTGTCCAAGGCCGGCTTCAAGTTGATTAAACCGATACCTCTCATTCGGACCCTGCGCTCAAGAGGGCCCCGCACAATTCTCTAGTCTTGTAAGATACACACTAGGCAGCGGTTTAGTCACTATTTACTTTTGAGATAGTTGGTTAGTGACAAAAACTAGTTACGGAATGGTTTTCAAATTTCTACGTAGTCATGGCTTTTTCCATAGGACATATAAATAATATATTTATATATTCCGTATTAAGGAACTTGTGGCACTGGGATCAGCCAACGTATTCGGTTCATTCTTTTCATGCTTTCCCTGTGCGGCGTCTTTGTCAAGATCGGTTATTTGGGATGAAGTAGGTGGAAAAACACAGGTTAGTTTTTTCTACTATAATACTCGAGTTGATATTTGATGTTGGTGGAAATCACGGATATTATTCTGAGCTTAGCTCAGGGTTGACATACCTATGGGGCACGCGCTAATAGAGGCTCATTAGATTATTAGACGTGGGGCATTGCACACAGTCAAATAATAAAAAGTGCACCTGCAAAAACAGGGGTTTAAGTAGCTTGAAGCAAAAAATGAATGTCAATATATTATGTGAAAATGCTAAATCCACACATTTTAAAACTAATTGAATGGCGATACTAGAGTTGTATGGTGCATCAGTAGAAAATGTACGTATGTAATGCAAAAGGCAACCCTGTCTCACCTAAGATATGGGTAGCACGTATCACCCCATTAATTACAATTTTATTTCAAGATTACTGGATTAGTTTCATCATTACTCATCCTCATTATACTTCTCTGGATTGGTCCACTGTTCGAGTCACTTCCGCAAGCCTCGCTGGCCGCAATCATAGTAGTTAACTTGAAGAGACTGTTGCGACAGTTCGACAGGGTATTGCACACTATTAAGTAAACTTATCTGTGATGATGTAAGGTGTGGCTATTTTAAGCAATTACATTTTCGAGTCGTGTTAACTTTATTTGCGCAGATACCATCATACTGGAGAATAAACAAATTGGACGCATTCACATGGATCGTGACATGGACAGCGGTTGTACTACTAGGAGTGGACATCGGACTATTTGTTGGCGTCGGATTTGAATTGATTACGGTCGTCTGCAATACACAAGTGTAAGTGCGAAAGTACATTGGAAACATGGAAAGCTAATAGAGCGAGCACACGTACTCCACAGAAATGACAGAGAATGACTAATGACTGAAGAAAAAAGTCTGATTCGAACTATATCAATAAACTATGTTTGTCTTCTATAACAGTGCAAACGGCGCAGTACTTGCTGAAGTTCATACGACCGGTAACTACAAAAATGTTAAGCATTACCGAACGCGAAAGGAGAACGACAGTAACATATTGGTTTTTCGATATCAAGGACCTCTCTACTTCGCTAATTACGAAAGGTAATGAACAGTAGTGCAGTGCTGTGTGAACCAGCGGCGGACCTTTGATAAAACCATGGCTATAGCAAGCAGTGAAATAGAGCCCCATGTTCACACCTACGACCATCTTTTGAGATAACCTTACCATAATATCAATTCGAAAATACAAGTCAATCTCATTAACCTTAACTTATTAAATTTGGGGAATTACAACTACACCTTTCATGCTTTTACTATGGGCAATCTGACTTTACTACAAAGGTTCTGTCAGTGGTTCTTATCATACCTCAAGTTAACCACTGGTATGCGTGAAACAGTTAGCTTACATTACTTTACTTGAGAGGGTAATGGCGTCCGCTCACCATTTTGAAAATGAAGGTTTCAACGAGATCAATTTCAAATTCAACCTTTAAAAATAAGAGATAACTAACTAACTTGGATTTAAACCTTAGCTGTATAATTATATTCGGTAGGCTATTTTTTATTCAATTATAATTGATTGGATAAAAATTGAAATTCTGAAAATGAAGGTTTCAACGAGATCGTTTTCAAATTCAACCTTTAAAAATACGAGATAACTCTTGGATTTAAACCTTAGCTGTATAAGTATAATCTGCATGCTATTTTTTAATCAATTATAATTGATTGGTTAAAAATTGAAATATAGTTAAAGCAGGCGACCCCTTGTGTTCCTTTACTTCTTTTTTAGAACTACACCACGACTAATGAAGCAATATAATTCAATCCACTGGCTTAAAACGTTATCATTTTCAATGCACAGACTAAAATACTCAATCTTATTTCAGATTCAAGAATCAAATATCAGCTGCACTGGGCTTTGATCCTTCGAAATTAAAGAGGGACCAAATTAAACCTGAAGACGATAAATTTGAAAACAAGGCTAATGAAGACTGCGAAAAAGGAGTGAGGAATACAGCTTTCGTCGATGAAAAATGCGATACGACAGTAACGGATTTGGACAGCGGAATAAATTCGTCTTCGGAGCGACCTAGGGTGGAGGATAATGCGAGTTCGAGCGCCTCAGGTGGCGAAACGGAGAAGAATCGTTTGACGGAAATTACAAGCGTGATACTTGACATGACGTCATGTTCTTTTGTCGATAACGACGGCGCCAAGGCGATAAAATCCTTGTTTTTGTCATTGCGCGCTTTGGATGTAACTGTATCCCTTGTAGCATGCAACGGTAAGTCTTATTCTTATTATTGAAGTAATCACGTTATATAACCCTGTTTTTTTCCTAATTTTCTCCCATTTCCCCACCTATAGACGGAGTACAACGTGCGATATGCACTTTGTGCAAAGAAACAAGGCCTACTTTTTTTCTGTCACTACACGGAGCTATGGAGCACGCAAGAGGGGAGGTTACACTCAGACTTGACGATCTTGGAAATCTCGTGTCACCCAGTGACGACGAAGTTAAAAAAACAAGTCTTTAAATAATTGTCAGTATTATCACTTAACTTCATCATAATTCATTTACTCTTCTGTATTTTCAAATTCTCTCATTGTACGAAGGCGAATTTAGAAAACACATTGTAACTTTGTTTTAGCCTTTGAGATGTTTTGCATTATTGTACCATAGCAAATCTACAACCTTAGCAGCAACCGTATCCCCGTATACTTCAGTTCACGTATACAAACGCCTCATAAATTATTGAGTAAGGGGCTAGAGAATGAAGAGATCAACGAAATCAACCAGCATTTAGAGAAACATTTCTATTTGGAACTTATGCAGCTAAAAATGAATTGCGTTGAGTACATGCCGTAGCAGTCGGACTTAGGAAATAATCGAAAATCAGTTAACATTTCTATATAGAACTCGTGCAGCTGGAAAGGAACTTTGATTTAATGAGAGCACTTCTAGAAAACTAGTCCAGAAGTTAGGAACCTTTTTCGTCCCGTTTACCCCGGACAAACTTTTCAAAAGTAAATTTATCCACATCTTTAGCAAGAAATAAAATAACTACCGTTGGCTTATCAATCTCTATACTTTGTCGAGAAATGATTCAGCGTAGTATAAAAAAAATGGTAACCAAGCCGCGTAGTCTTACGCATTGCATATTATCAAAATACGTTTTACGTATTCCATATATTCGTTTTCAATATGAAAAAATAATTTATTAGAGTAGATTTTTCATTAGTATAAGGATGTGGGAGAGGTTAACAACCCCAGAGTTATATAGAGGAGAAATATATCTCCTCGTTGTATTGACTAATCATATTTAAAATATTTGCTGTTTTGAACAGATTGTTGAAGATAATTCGAGTGAATCGTTAGCTAAAAAATATTTACAGTCCTCCTGCGAAATTTTTGGCACACTGACATTCTTGGTTTTAATAATCATCTTTAGTTGACAAACTAAAACACTTCTGATTTATAACCTCGTATCATACGTGTTTCTGAGTTCTTCCACCACTTGACCTAGGTCATCCAGTGTAAAGCAGGCCTCTCCACTTGCATACTCCATTGCTCTGTCTAGGGATATGAAAAACGCAGGCCGGGTGTTGTCGCACATCGCAGTTATGCTTTCTCGTACACTATCTAAGAAAGGGAAATCGAAAAAATGAGAATTGAGTATAAGAGACAAAATTTTCTGGGAAACAGTGTAGGTTCATCCTGTGATATCTTACCCCAACAAAAAAAACAGTACTGAGCAAATTGTAGTAAGGTAGGAGTGCGCTAATATTCGGGCTGACATGTCAACTCAGGAAATGCTCGGGATCTGATCATCCCATTGAGTTCTCAGCAGCAATTATAATTAATTCCATTACTCTGTTCATGCATTATTTGAAGATGCATATAGACCTACTTGTCAAATTTGGTGAGGAATTATGGAAGAAATGGTGACGTTGTCAAATAAACAGATAAACAAACAAACTTCAGAGCTGTCGATCGCATGTTTGAAATTAAGATTTTACAACACAGTAATGTCTGTGTTATGTGAGCGTTGTAAGACTACTCGACTTACTTCGTGATCAAGTCAAGTCATTAGATATCATTAACTCTATCCAATTCGTGTAAATTCAGCCAGACGACTCGATAAGTCACAAGAATTAACTACTCAAATCATTACAGCACTCCATCTAACATGTATTGACGCACTCACCATTAACGTTCGCGAGTGAAAGTCTTATATTCAATTCCTCCAATGCCTCGTGTATCACTTTGATGACCTTCGCTCCGTCGCTGTCCACGAAGATACAGCGACTCATCACGAGGATAACGTGCTCCAGTTTTCGTTCTGAAAGATTCACAATAAACCCTGGAGTGGTTTCGCAAGATAACGATGCCAATTCTTGCTGTGAATGAATAAAAGGAGTGCGCGAAGCAACATTGTTTTTTTCGGAATGTGGCTTGACAATTCCGTTGGCGACCGCTCCGTGTGCTATGGGAGACGGGGGATATCCATTCTCCAAAACACCATTTTCTTTGGGGTTGTTACCGATGAAACTGCCGTTAATCGACCCAGAGTAACTAGTTTGATGCTTCGAGGTCGCAAATATTTTGCTTTTCTCGTGTTGTTCTGACTTTTTGTTGTTTTGACTCGATTTTTCTTTCTTGAGGGATGTGGCCTCGCTTACAGGGTCAAACCCGAGAACAGCGATCAGCTGGTATTTGAATCTGCACGAGATGAAATATAAAAATTACACTTTGTCAACAAGGTAAAAAATACTTTCGATCTTAAGATTTTAGTGCATAGGTTCTTGACCAAGTTTTTCTGTACCCTTTCATTCTGGAATGCGCACAATAACTAATAACTAACTAACAAGACAATAATTTTACGTTAAATTTATACGTGCCTGGCGTGGTGGCGTGGTGGCGTGGTGGCGTGGTGGCGTGGTGGCGTGCTTTAATTTTCTTTATATAACTAGTTCGCTAATTTTTCATGCTCATGTTCAGTTTAGTAATACAAATTGAGACAGAGTTTGAGAGTCCTGTCTTTTATCTCAGAGTCGCATCGAACTGAATCATTCCGTGCGCGAGTTCAACTGAACTCAAAGAAACTTGGTATATGACACAGCATTCGCTAGCATAACACTATTTGACTCATAGGTAAAACATTCAAATAATCCGTAAGTTTTCAAAACAAACTTTTCAGGGTTGGCTAGGTTTCGTATCGCGTTCTCAAATTTGGTATAAGGCCAAGTTGAATTTCGAATAGTCGAAACCTTTTTCTCATCTATCCACATGATAAACGAAGTAAACAGGAAGCAAATAAAATCATCATCACACACTGCATAATAACGTACTGCAAACATGCATGTGTTCACTAACGTAGAGCAAAAAACAAACTGCTATCACGAAGATATTGAATGCAACAGGACTGCACCTACCTGTCTTTGTTGCAGAAATACAACGGGCCTGACATTTCGAATACCAGGATTTTCCTATCAGGGCTCAATCGAATGTTGTACTTTTTAACATCTCGATAATTTCCCTCTACCTGTCCTACCACGGAACCTCTCGGGCTGCGCAAACAGAAAAGGTATATTGAGTTATTATCTAATTTAGAGAAACAGTGCTCTACAAGTAATATGGGAGATAAACCCGTCAATAACGATAAATTGTGAAAAAAATGGAATCTAATCAATGAAGTTGAATTATATATATATATATAGCTTGAAAATATGTTGCACGTGAAGCATTCTC